>VZQC01010901.1:87827-149889 GCA_009823505.1 Rhizomys pruinosus
CCCAGGGCACACAGGAAGACAGACAGGCCCAGGGCACACAGGAAGACAGACCCAGGGCACACAGGAAGACAGACAGGCCCAGGGCACACAGGAAGACAGACAGACCCAGGGCACACAGGAAGACAGACAGACCCAGGGCACACAGGAAGACAGACAGGCCCAGGGCACACAGGAAGACAGACCCAGGGCACACAGAAAGACAGACTCAGGGCACACAGGAAGACAGGCCCGGGGAACACAGGAAGACAGACAGACCCAGGGCACACAGGAAGACAGACAGGCCCAGGGCACACAGGAAGACAGACCCAGGGCACACAGGAAGACAGGCCCGGGCACACAGGAAGACAGACCCAGAGCACATAGGAAGACAGACAGGCCCAGGGCACACAGGAAGACAGACAGACCCAGGGCACACAGGAAGACAGACCCAGGGCACACAGGAAGACAGGCCCAGGGCACACAGGAAGACAGACCCAGGGCACACAGGAAGACAGACCCAGGGCACACAGGAAGACAGGCCCAGGGCACACAGGAAGACAGACCCAGGGCACACAAGAAGACAGACCCAGGGCACACAGGAAGACAGGCCCAGGGCACACAGGAAGACAGACAGGCCCAGGGCACACAGGGAGACAGGCCCAGGGCACACAGGAAGAGACAGACCCAGGGCACACAGGAAGACAGACAGGCCCAGGGCACACAGGAAGACAGACCCAGGGCACACAGGAAGACAGACAGACCCAGGGCACACAGGAAGACAGGCCCGGGGCACACAGGAAGACAGACAGGCCCAGGGCACACAGGAAGACAGACAGGCCCAGGGCACACAGGAAGACAGACGGCCCAGGGCACACAGGAAGATAGACCCAGGGCACACGGGAAGACAGACAGGCCTGGGGCACACAGGAAGACAGGCCAGGGCACACAGGAAGACAGACCCAGGGCACACAGGAAGACAGACCCAGGGCACACAGGAAGACAGACCCAGGGCACACAGGAAGACAGACAGGCCCAGGGCACACAGGAAGACAGGCCCAGGGCACACAGGAAGACAGACAGACCCAGGGCACACAGGAAGACAGGCCAGGGCACATAGGAAGACAGACCCAGGGCACACAGGAAGACAGGCCCGGGGCACACAGGAAGACAGACAGGCCAGGGCACACAGGAAGACAGACAGGCCTGGGGCACACAGGAAGACAGGCCAGGGCACACAGGAAGACAGACAGGCCCAGGGCACACAGGAAGACAGGCCCAGGGCACACAGGAGGACAGGCCCATCAGAGTAACTGATGACTTTTCAATCAAAACCTTAAAGGCATAAAGGGCTTGGAATAATGGATCCCAAATTTGGTAAGATCATTACTGTCAACCCAGCCTAACATACCTGGAAAAACTATTTGTCATAATTGAAGGTGGGAAAAAATTCTACAATAAGAGCAGGCTAAGAGACTTTCTGAACACCAAGGCACCCATAGAGAAGACACTGGAAGGAATATTTGGGTCTGAAGGGAAATATAAGCACACTCAAGAGGTGACAAGAGGAAAAAAATAAATGATTCTAAGACAGTCCTTGAGCAAGACGATGAAGAAATCTCTAAACACTACCAATCAACAAAATTACAGGAATGGAGACACATCTTTCAATAATAACTCTGATTTTATGGTCTCAGCTCCCTCTTCAAAAGCAAAAGACTAGCAGGTTGGATTAGAAAACAGAATCCTCCTTTTTGCTGCTTCCATTTACATTCCATTAAGCTATAAAATCTAAAAGAAATACATGAATTTCTAGTTGCATGTAACAGGTTACAGAATGAACGCACCTAAATCAGTAACCTTCCTATATACCAAAGAAAAACATACTGGATGAGGAACCTGGAGACTCTCAATACCCTTCAAACAACCATAGTGACACCAAAACCCAACCTCCCCAAAACCAACCAACCAAAAATATTGGAATAAACTTAACCAAAGAAGGGAAAGATTGCTACAAAGAAAATGTTAAAACACTGAAGAGAGAAACTGAAGATGATACTGGAAACTAGAAAGAGCCCCTATGCTCATGGACTGGTAGGATAAATATTTTGAAAATGGCTGCCCTACCAAAAACAATCTATAGATTCAATGCAGTCATCATCAACATTCTAATGTAATTCTTCACAGAAATTGAAAAATAGTCTTAAAATTCATACAGATGCACAAAAGGCCCAAGAGAGTCAAAGGTGTCCTGAATAAAAAGGACACTGTAGGAAGCATCACTATTCCTGTTTTCAAATTATGCTACAGAGCCACAGTAATAAAAACAGCATGGTACCTGTATAGAACAGACATGCTATCAGTGGAATAGCATTGAGGACACAGACAGAGCCCACATATCTATAGCTGTCTGGTTTTTGTCAAAGATGCTAAAAATTTTTTAGCATTGATGAAAAGACAGCATATTCAACAAATGATGCTGGGTAAACTGGGCATCTACATGCAGAATGTGACTTGATCCTTTCTCTTACTTTGCACAAAAAAACCTGAATTTGAAATGAATCAAAAACCTCAGTGTCAGACCCTGAATTCTGAAGCTTCCAGAGGAAAGTGCAGGGGACTTCGGGACATGGGCTGACATGATGACTGCAGGGACTTCGGGACATGGGCTGACATGATGACTGCAGGGACTTCGGGACATGGGCTGACATGATGACTGCAGGGACTTCGGGACATGGGCTGACATGATGACTGCAGGGACTTCGGGACATGGGCTGACATGATGACTGCAGGGACTTCGGGACATGGGCTGACATGATGACTGCAGGGACTTCGGGACATGGGCTGACATGATGGCTGCAGGGACTTTGGGACATGGGCTGACATGATGACTGCAGGGACTTCGGGACATGGGCTGACATGATGGCTGCAGGGACTTTGGGACATGGGCTGACATGATGACTGCAGGGACTTCGGGACATAGGCTTACATGATGACTTTGTGACTAGAAATAAAACCAACACTTGGTGGGTAGGATCTCAAGAAGCAGCCTATAGAATCTGAGAAAATCTTTCCCAGCTATACAGCTGACAGAGGATTAGTGTCTAGAACATATAAAGAACTCCCCCCCCCAAAGAACTAAAAACCCTAAATACTGAAAACAAACAACCCAATTAAAAATGGGCTATGGAACTGAAGAGAGATTTCCAAGAAATATTTATTAAAGTGTCCAACATCCTTAACCATCAGGGAAATGTAAATTAAAATTACTTGGAGAAGTCATCTTACCCTGCTCAGAATGGCTAAGGTTAAGTAAACAAATATGGGCCAAATGCTGGCAAGGAGGTGGGGAAAGGGGATCCCTTATTTACCCAGGGTAGGAGTGCAGACTGGTACAGCCACTACAGAAATCAGTGTGGTGGGTCCTCAAAAAGTTAGAAATAAAATGACCAAAAGAAAAAAAAAAAGAGTAAAATGACCATAGGACAGATTTTCCAGAAAATAGGCTTCCCTGCCCTAAAAACGAATGACATTCTCTCTTCAGCTTGTGCGGTAATGTTGGCTATTTTTACTCATCTCAATAAGCTGAAGACTGATTTCATGTCACCATGATCTAATCATGTGAAGCAAATCACAATAAAATTTTTCTACTTAGTGGAAAAGTTCTAGAAATTGTTACTTGGTCATAAAAATGCTCTCATATCTTCTTTTATCTTTTTAAGTCATCCAAAGGCCAGATGCTGAGAAGGGGGGTTGAGGGCTTTCCTGCTGTCCAGCAGTTGGCAGCCGACAGCACAGCATAATTAAGTAATTGCTTTGGAATATCTTGGGCATAATTAATCATTTAACTGTAAAGATCACTGGAAACAACAGTGGATCCAAGATTTAAGCACTCAAGGTTTCTGAGATGTAGAAACTCGATGTTCTCATAGCCCTCTCTGGCCCCAAGTAGATAAGGGGAGGCAATTTGTTTTAAGTTGGATGTCATAGCTATTTGGTTGTAAACTCAGACTTGGAAGAATCTCATAGTACAGAATTTAGATCCAGCAGACTACGAAAGTGCAGTTCTTTTCCCCTTGGTAAAAGAAGGCAAAGATCAGAGGGGCTCTCCAGTGTCTGGGAATGATGGAGGCTGTGGGCACTTTTTCTGGAGGAACAGGAGGAGGCAGACCAGCCTTCATGGGAAACTGGGACAGAAGAGAAAGGCACTGGAGGGCTGTTGAGGGGCAGCCTAGGAGTTCCTCCTGGAATCTAGGCTCTGCTATAACTGTGATCTGCTGTGTCCACGCAGCTACAGCTCTGGAGATCACTCTCACTTGTCTAAGGTGTCCAGGAGGCTCAAGACAGATCTGGGGACTCAACTCAAACCTGGGTGTCTGAGGCCTGTGCTTCTCAGTCCCCAACACTGCTGTGAGGAGGACAGGGTCATGAGTAATGATGTAGAAGGGGCAGACTAGAGGTGCCTGGCTGCAGTGAAGTCAACGGCCTTCCTTTAAGACTTCAAGACCTGCTAGGGCTGCTGGTAACAAGCTTGCCTGACATGCACATGGCCCTGGGTTGGATCCGTACCTGGCACATCAAATAGGGTCCGTACCTGGCACATCAAATAGGGGGCACATGTCTGCCATCCTCACACTTGGGAGTTAGAGGATCATGTGTTGTTTAAGGTCTTCCTCAGACACAAAGAGAATTTGAGGCCAGCATTGGGCTATATGAGACCGTCAACAAAACAAAACAGAACCAACCCAGAAACCTCCAGTATAACAAGATTTAAAGTACAGTTGGTTTGCTTTATGGAAATGAAGAGGAATTTATCAATATAAACTTGGCTTTGTTAGCTTTCATTGGAAAAACTCATCTGATCTACATTCCCTCAAGGTAAGATTTTTGTCCTTCCTAAAATTCAGATTTTAATCTCAGAAGCAATGGTGCACCAGGCAATAGTATAGCTTATTGATGCTTTTATCACTTATTTACCAGTGCAGGCAAACAGAAAAGTGGCATGTGGACCCTGACTACCATAATAAGAGAAGGATTAGAAAATACGAACTATCCTGGCTAGTTCAGTGTTGCATTGCTAATTGAATTTTCTGGAGAAAGACTTTGGGTCTCCATATTGTGCTGTCAATCCTAAGTTAGAACTGTGCTTGGCATGAAAATTCATTTCAGACTCCTTTTTAGGAGGAGCTCATGGGTAAAGGTAATATCCTGCCTCATGCATGTTTGATAAGTCGTGATGGCGGTAATATTACAGAGCGCAGAGGCTCATTTTCAGGAAGTAACTCTTGTGTAAATATCTGAGATACAAGCAAAACCAATACTTATTACCACCACCATGTGCCAAGCACAGAGATGGACACGAAGACACCCCGAGTGGGTGCATGAGAAAAGAAGTGAAAGACAGCTGCTGGAGAGATGGCTCAGCTGTTAAGAGCACCAGGTGTTCTTGCAGAGGACCTGGTTCAATTCCCAGTGCCCACACAGTGGCTAACTACCATAACTCCTGTTCCAGAGGAATCCGATGCCCTCTTCTCACTCTGTGGGCATTGCTTGACACAGGTGCATTTACACACATACAGACAATACACTCATACACACAAAACAATAATATTTTAAAAAGAAGTAAATGACAAAGCTACAAAGCATTGTAAAATAGTTGTTATACGTTGACTTTCCTTAATTCAAATCCAAAATGCAGGCAGATCAGAAACAGAACCGTTGGTCTCAGGCAATTAGACAGGGGATCAGCAATTTGTACGGAATCAGTAGTAACAGTAGGGCTGTGATGTGTGAAGAGACCACTCGGAGGTACGTCCCCTTTACGTAACAGCTTCACAGAGAAAGAATTTGTGTATCACTATGCTTAAAACATTTCAATAGTTTCTAGAACTCTCAATTGTGAAAGCATTACCCCCCACACACACACACACAACTTCAGAACACTTTTTATCATCTCCTGAAGTGGGACCTGTAGCAGTCACCACCACCCCAGCCTTGCCCACAAGGGCCAGGCTCCAGGATGCATTATCTCCTCTACTGTTTCAGCAGTCTTGCAAAGCAGACAACATTGGCTTGTTTCACTAGTGCAATGATGAGGGTCCAAGGACACTCTGGGGTGCCCCAGGGGGACCTCTTTTAGAAAACAGATATAATTAAATACCAACTCTTAAGATGGGATCATTCTGTGGGGACACTAACTCCGGTGACATGTCCTTATAAGAGACAGAAGCCACACAGTGAAGAAGGCTGAGTGCAGGGGAAGGTGGGAACTGAAGAGATGCGTGCTTGAGACGAGGGCCACCAAGGTGTGCTCCAGATTCAGTGAGGGACCCTGCCTCAAAATAAGGTGGAAAGCAACAGAGGAGGACGCCTGGTGCCAACCTCTTGCACGCATACACATTCTGGGTCTTAACTGTGCAAGGGGAATGAACATGAACCTGAGTTGGCCAGACTTGAGTTTAAGGTTGCACTTTGTCCGTTGTTATGGAGAGACACTTCCTTCTGAGAGCCCTGGACACCCCATCTGTCTCCATGTTCCTGGGTCTTTATGTGTTATCAGAATGTACTAGCCTTGGCAGAATTTTTACCCCTATTTTCTTTCTTAGCAGCTCTCAGATGATTGCCGCTATAGATAAATATACTTGTCCTTTGTTTCCAGCCCTAATCGATGCTTCTGTCAGGGGGCTGTGGATGGAATGCAACCTTTTCCCTTTGGTATGAGTCACGCCTGCAGTACATAGCTGACAGCATGGGCCTGTGGTTTCTCTGCTGACGGGTGACCTACTGGGTCTGCAACAGTGGCAGGAAGATCCCGGAAGAGGAGACTCAGGGACACACGCGGACTTCATGACACTCCTTAGCCAATTCTAGCGTCTGTGTCAGGGGCCAGGGAAGGAACTTCCTCCAGGAGCTGGGGCTGAGAGGTGCATCTGAGGGTGAATTTACCATGTGTGCAGGGGTCACCTGCATCTTTGTAGTCAGCTAGAGAGCTCAGCAAGTGTGTGAGAACAGATATTTAGTGGGGGAGCACAGTGAGGAAGAGGGAGGCAAAGACTGAGGGGCATCAGGTACCTGGGGCACCTTCCCCTGAGCTTGTGGAGTTGGGCATGGTTGCTGACATGGATTCTGCATCATGGAGACAGAAAGAGGGAGGAATGTGATGCTCAGAAGGCTTGAAGACAGACAGGGAAGCAGAGAGCAGCAGTGCATCCTGAATCCTGGCACTAGCGAGGCTCACAGTGTGTGTGTGGGGGGTGGTACGGAGATGTGCCTCCCTGTGGCTCTGTACATTCATTTTTAAGACCTTCCCACCTCACCTACAGTCTGTATTCTCATCTTACGTTCAGAGCTCAGACAGTGAGTTGTGCGCTGCCATGTAGTTCGCTTGCTGCTGGCTACTGGGCTTCCCCTCGTGCCCTGCCCACCTTGATGGGCCCGCGCCTTCACTCTTACATATTACTGGCCCCTTTGCTGTGATCATATATCTAACAAGAAGCACTGCAAGAGAGGAAGGCTATATTTTGGCCCATGGTTCGAGGGCTCAGTTCACCATGGCAGGGAAGGCGTGGTGGGGATGGTGATGGCTCTGGCTGTGGCAGCAGGAAGGGGAGGCTGCTTGCTCACACCTGAGTCGATCAGGGAGCACAGAGAGAGGTCAGTGAGAACCGAGCAGGGCCATAAACCTCAAGGCCTGGTCCTCAGTGATGCACTCATTCCAACAAGGCTCTACATGCCAAAGTCTCCACAACCTCCCAGATCAGCACCACAAGCTAGGGACCAGCTTCTCAAACATATAAGCTTGGGAGGGACATTTCATATCCAAACCCTTACATGCTGGTTAGACCAGGTTTGCCCTCACTTTATCCCCTGGCTCTCCTCTCCCGTGTCTCGCCCAGGACCCTGGTTTCCATGAACACTGGGCTCTGCTTCCCAGCAACTCTGTGCTAGCATCAGACCCCACTGACACGCTCTTTCTACTGCACTTCACCTCAGGACTCTCAGGACTCATGGTCAGTCTTCAAACCTGGCCCCACCCACATCTCTCCCTGAACATTCCTGCAGCCTCCTTTCCTGGCTAGAGCCTGCTGAGCCCAGTGTACACACATCCCTGCACCCTTTTGAGCAGATTCCTCATTACTTAGCTTCCTCCTTCATGGTCCTCTTTTTGATGGCTAGTTGTTTCCTTTGCTTGAGGATCACTTCCAGACTTTATTCCTTTGGAACTCACCATGGATGCTGGGGCTTTGTGTGAGTCAGAAACCATGCCCAGTGTCAGATCTGCGAGACCCCGTCTTCCCCATTATTATTTTAGCAGCAGGAACTCAGCTCCCTTCTGCAGTAATGTCTACTTCCTACAGAAGTGAGTCTCACACCCGGGTGACTGGTACAACCTAGAGGCATTGCAGATGCTTATGTGCCCACAGATGCCCTCTGTCTAGGCCCCACCATCTCCCTGCAGGATCACTGGGAAGGGTTCTTGCTTCTGCCTGACCCCGTGGAAACCTGATGTCATCTTGGGTCATCTCAACTCCAGACTCCCTTGACACCCATTGCAATCAGGGGCCACAGGATGTCTGATCCCCCTCAAGATGCCATGTGGCCCAGTTTTTCTGTGTCCCCTCATCTTCCACTGCCCCCCCTTTTCCCTCTCTAGCCATTCTAGCCACCTTCTGCTCTGTACAGGGCTCTGTGCATGTCATTCCTTGCCAGAAGTGGGTTTCCCACCACTGTCTGAGCCTCGCCTCCGTCCTCACGTCCTCCACCACCTCTTGTCTTTCCTGTCCTCTCAGTGTCATCCCTGTCTGTGATCCTTCATGTCCTCCACTTGCTCCCTGTTACGTGATCCCTGTCTATTGCTTCTTCCTTGGCTATGCTGTGTTCCTAAGACCTAGAACAGTGCTGGTGGCAGGGACGATCCCCATGAAGGTTCAGTGAATAAATGCAAACGAGGCAGCACCTTCTCTTCTCAGATCAACAGACACCTGGAAGATCAATGGTGTCCCAGAAATACGGTGACAGAGATGCTGTGAAAATCAATGCCTACATGCAGAATGTGGAGATGTGTCTCTAAGTGTGTGTGCATGCATGTGTGTGTATGTGCATATGTGTATATGCACACGTTTGTATATGTGTGTGTGATTGTGTGTATGAATAGGTATGTATGTGTGAGGGCATGTGTATGATGATGATCTGTTGTGTTGTGTGCATGTGTGGTGTACTGTTAATTTCATGTGTGTTGTATGCATCATATCGTGTGTGTATGTGTGTGTATGTGTGTGTGTAGCTGTGTTGTGGCATGTATGTGGAATGTGTCTTCTCATTCTCCCAGTCCCTCACATAACTCATGGTAATTTACTGCTGGCACAGAGTGCAATCCTACCCTCTGACTCAAGCTGCTACATCTTCCAGGCTCTTCTCACTTCTCCTTCCTACGGAACCTCACACTGGTGCCACATCCCAAACCACTCAGAACTTTGAGGATACAGACACTCAGCTCACAAACTCAGTACATGAGCACAGCTAAAAAAAAGTGAGACAGGGCTGGAGAGATGGCTCAGCGGTTAAGAGTGCTGACTGCTCTTATAGAGGACCTGGGTTTGATCCCCAGCATCCACATGGTGGCTGAGAACTGTCTTTAACTCCAGTTCCAGGGGAATCTGACACTCTCTTCTGACCTCCGTGGCATTGCATGACATGGATGCACAAACCTACATGCAGACAGTACATTCATACACATACAAAAATAAATAAAATTAAAAAAAAAGCTGAGACAGCTGAAAAGTTGTGAGAGCAGTAGCATTTCCAGGCAGCATGTGAGAGCCCACTGGTGGCGACCAGCTGTGGCCTGGAAGGACATGGTCACAGGACATCACCTCCTTTTACCCATCCACAGCTCACCAGCAAACCCTACCCGGGTGGACCTACATCCAGTTCAACTTGGTGAATGTTAAATTCCCAGTGAGACTCTTCTTTATTTTGTATTAAGCTACCAGGTTCAATGTCGATACCTAATGTCCTATGTTTTAGCGCTTGGAGTTTTTAAAAAAGATTTATTCTAAGATAGTATGTGTATGTGTGTCTGTTTGTGGGTGTGTGCACAGGGTGTGGGTATAGTGTCTGTGGAAAGCAGAGGTGTCAGATCCCCTAGGAGCTGGAGTTATAGGTGGCCTGGAGACTAGATCCCTGGATCTGTGTTTCATGCGAGAACTTTACCTCTGAGCCACATTCAGTCCCAGCCTCAGACCATGCTTGGGTGCCCACATTCAGCTAGTTCAGTGGCTCTCAGTCCCCGAGGCCTGAGAACAGCACTCAGTGAAGTCAAGGAGAAGCCAGGGACCTGGGTTGCGGTGCTGCTGTGAGCACCTGTGGCCTCCTTCCTCTTGCTGGAGTGCAGGTGCACCTGGGCTGGGAGGTCACAGCACTCACTCTCAGGGCCTTGGAGTGAGTAGAGGAAGGCAAGGCTGATCTGGGGTGGGTTGGTTTGAAACCAGGACCACTTACCTGAGACCACAGCACGTGCTGAGGCTGACCTCCGAACCAGCATCTCCTTGCACATGTCCATGGTAGTAACAGTGACCCTGAAAGGGAGCCAGGAGAAAGCAGGTTCAGTGAACACATCTTCCCACTTCCTCCAACCCTCTCCCTTCCATTTAGTTATATGACCATGTTATATTAATTCAACACTAAGCCCAATGTGACCTGCCAGGGTCTACACTGCAGTGCTGGATCTGCTTAGAGATTATCAGTAGGGCTTCAGAATGCCTCTGCTGCTCCTCTGTTACCTCTGATGTCCTACAGGAATGTTCTGATGTGCAGACTTACAGAAAATGCAGCCGTAGTGCCACACCAGGATAGCCTCAGTTTACCTTCATGAAAATGGCCTTTGGTAGCAAGACAGGGAAGTGGATGGGATATCTAAGCACACCGTGAAATACAATAAACCCAGGCCTAATGGATGGCTGAGGAAGGTACAGAAGCAGTTTGGGGGAGGAGGGGAAGAAGAGACCGCAGGGAAAGACCCATGCATGTCGAGCTCAGCATGGCCAGTCCTGTAACATGCCATTCTCTTTAATACAGCCACCACTTGCAAAAAGAAACAGCAGCACGGATGCCTCCTTGTGAAGCTGACTGTCCTGACTCAAGGTTAACTTCATTGTTGAACACGGTTGCATTGCAGGTCCAGTCAGTGGTGACCGGCAGAGAATGGGCGCATACGCCCAGTACTCCTCACCCTGGCCTTGAGAATGACAACTGCATGCTGGGTCCTGCAGGGAAGGGGCGGGGCCACCTCTTCTAAGGGGCCAGAGAATCAACACTCATATTTCAGCCTGGCTCCTCCTTCAGGGCGCCGCTCCTTCTGCCTGGATCTACCCTGGAGAAGTAGCTCTTTGCCAAACACCTTGAAACCACCTAAAAATGAGAACAGGCTTTGTCCCCAGAGCCCCTGAATCCTGTACATTAATTTGTGGCCAGCCCAGGTGGGTATTCCTGCATTTGGAGACTTGGCATGGAGATGGGAACAGGTGGTCCTTCTGGGGAGGGGCTAGTGGGGCCCATATTGTCTTCCTCCTGCTTCCAGCCAGGAGGCCACTTGGCATGGAAGTCACAGGCAGACTGGACTGCTCCTGTCTGGCCTTGGCGGGCAAGTGTCTTCCTGAGCCACTGGGAGCACAGTAATGAGATGTTGTGTAATTGTATCACCTCTCCTCTGTGGGCAGCTCTCTGGGCCTTTGGATTTAATTGTGAGTATATTTCCAGAAGCATATCTGGGGCATGGTGGCCTGCAGGGAGGGCTGGGCTATGGGAGGGGCCAGCCCCCAGGGTCTTTCCCCACTTTCAGCAACTTCTCCAAACCCTAGCCTTAAGATGGCAGACATGGGCCAGGCAGAACCGAGCTTTGGGAAGATAGTGTGGAATGAACAGCCATCCCAGCACTGAGCCTCTGCCAGGGCCACCCCTCTTCCTATTTATTTATTTATTTATTTTGTATTTTTGAGATAGGCTCTCCCTTTTAGTCCCAGCTGGCCTGGAGCTTGCTCTGAAGGTTGGTCTTGAACTCACAGAGATCTGCCTGCCTCTGCCTCCCAAGTGCTGGGATTAAAGGGGTGCACCACCATGCCTGGCTTATCTTCTTCTTTTTAAAAAATATTTTATTATTTTTATTTTATGTATCAGAGTATATTGCCAGCATGTATGTAAGTGTACCTCTGCCATGTGGGTGCTGGGAAATGAACCCAGGTCCTCTGTAAGAAAAACCAGTGCTCTCTAAGGGCTGAGCCATTTCTCCAGCCTCCAGGGGCACCCCTTCTTTACCTCCAAGGCCCAAGATGGAGAGGCAGGGCCCCTCTACTCAACCCTGCTCCTGAGGCAGATGGCTGAGGGTTGGGGACACCATCTACCCCATTAGGTTGTCACTCAAGGCAGCTCTGTCTGTAGCCCTGCCCTGTCTCTGCTGGAAGGAAGGCCCCAAGCTCAGGGATTGATACATGCCCCCTGACAGGGCGGGATGGGAGAAAGTGGCTGAGGGTGGTAGACGGGAGAAGTTTTTCTGTTCAACATACCAATGTCCCAGAACAGCTGGATGTCATGGGGACATCCTCTCTGAGCTTTATGTCCCTAAGTACACCGGAGGGGCTGATCCGATGAGTTTAATAACCACAGAAAGAAAGCCTGCCCCTGCCTGTCTGGGTGTGCTTAGAGGACCAGGAAGCTTGGGAAAAATAATGGAGCCCGTGCAGAACTGGCCCGTGTAAATGTGGGATGTGTGGCCTCCATGAAGGCCAGTTCCATTGTGTAGTCAAGTCTGCCCCCTGCCTGCTGTGCACGCACCGATTCCCTTCCGTCTGGTGGCACTCCCTTCACTTGGACCTCCAGTCGGCAGAGGGTGGTGAACAGCCCAGGCTGTGCATTTGAGATAGGCCTCTTCCACCCTAGTCTTGGGTGCTGCAGAGTGAGTCCTTCTAGGGCTGCACCTGCTGTCCTGGGATAGTGCTTGCTCTGGGAGGATGCAGAATAGAGCTGTGACCAGACAGCCTGGTTCCAATGCCAGGCTGTGCCCTGGATGGCATCTCTGGGAAGAGCTGAAGGCCAGGACTTCTACCTCTAGTGATGGGCATAATGGCCTCTGGCAGCCTGGAGTCAGCTGGAGGGGCTCTTGCAAGTTTCCTGGTGCTGGGCGAGGCATGGCCTTGGGTGCCCACAGAGCAAGGCCAGTAGGGACTGTTTTAGTATAGATTTCTGTATTTGTTATTTCAGAAAGGGCACCCAAGTCACACCATGGGAAAGAGCAGCCCTTTGACCTCTGTTCACGTAATTTATGTCTTAGCACTGTTTTTATTTCAAATTACACATGTCATGGGAGGGGGGGCTCTAATCTTTCAATAAGGAGCCCCAGAGGTCTTGGTTAGATCGTGTATGGAGTCAAGAGTGACTTTGAGGCCGGGCAAGGCACTCAGAGCAGAGAATTGGGCGGCTCTGAGTTGGGCCCCGCCTTGAGTACAACCTCTTTCTAACCTGGCCAGGTGGCCTAGACTGGGCCTTCAAGCAGCATGACAAGTTGGCAGGAGTAATGTTGATTTCAGGACAGGCAAGCTTAAATCTAGCCTTTTGCTGCCACGTGCCCCAATTCACTCCCTGTGGTCCTCCTTAGGACCTTTCAACCTGACCTACCCTTTCTTGGAGCACAAGATAGGTCTTTTGGTCCCGAACTCCTCAGCTGTGGGAGCAATGCGAGCTCCACCTCTGTCTTAATGATTCTCATAGCACCTCTAGGTCTCCTCTATGATCTGTGAAGCTCTTCCTGAGGTACAGAGTGCCTAGAGATGCAGCTCTGCCCTAGGACATCTTCCCTAGCTCCCAGCCTCCTGACAGAGAGACCTGCAAATATCCCCAGGACAGCCAGGGCTAGTGCTGGAAGCCCGGCTCCCCAGGATAGGTCCCAACCAACTGGTGCCGACACTAGCAGATCTGGTTGTCTCTATGTCAACAAAGGGGCCTTCTTCTAGGGCTAACCTGGTGCTTAAGGCCAGTAGCAAGGGGGGTGAGGTGTGGGTGGTGTGTGAAGTGGAAAATGGGCAGCTCCTGCTGAAGAATCGTCGGCTGCTACAGGCCTTCACTGGCCTGTACAGCTTTCAGTGGTCTTGGGAGTAGGTGTGTTTTGACCACATAAAGTGGGGACCTCATGGTGATTCTGGAACCAACCCATGGTGGCCACAGTACTTTGGAGTGGAACCTCTGGGGGGTGCTTCTTTTCCTGGTCTGCGTCAAACACAAGCGACATCAGGTCCTCGCCGAAGCTCCCACAACGCAAGCTCATTTTCCCACCTCAGTCACTGGCCGGTCTCAGAATGTTTCCGGGTCTGTGCTCACTGCTGCTTGCGGAGTTCACCCGGATAAAGAATGCATAGATGCAATTATTGTATTGTTTGACCCAGAGATTTGTAGAATGTTGGCAACAGCTCGCCTAGTTTATTAAAGTGAAACTAATTTTTTTGCTCACCGGCCAAAGGATTACTTAGAATGACGTTCAAATTTTAACAATTCTTAGTTTATAGCAACTGTGCTGGCAGCAACGAAGGTCACGCTTGTGTTGGCTGCAATGTAGAGGAAAGTTTAGTGGAAATGAACAGGGCCGACAGAGAAAGGGAGAAGGGAATCATGCGAAAAGGGCAGGCGCTAGTTCCTTCTTTCGGTCAGCAACGTCATCTGCTCCAGTGCCACTCTGGGTGTGCTGGCCTTTCAGCCCAACTGCAACCCACAAAAAAGTCTCTGGGAACAGGCCACATTGAGAGGGTCCTATGTTCTTAGACCTCCTCTGTCTCCCTCAGGCTAGGAGAGGCCCAGCTCCACACCTTTGTTCTCCCCTGACCTGAGTAATCAGCTCTGTCCTGATTAGCTTCTTTGAGTCCATTTGTGAAAGCAGCACTTTTTTATCTACATATGCAAAAAACCTTCTTACCAGAGCGATCTGCATGTACAGTGAACAGTGCAAACAGGGTATCTCCTGGGATACCATTATTATTTAGAGAAAAAATGAAGTTTATACTGACCTTAGCCCCAACTATGTATAAAAATCAATTAACCAGATGGATGAAAACAAAGATTCAGATAAGAAAGAAAATGATGTTTCAGGAAAAACTGGTCACACAAGGACGCATGGCAAGAAGCGTCACAAGCGCGCAACAGCGCTATAACTCGACTTTGTTTCCTGTTGTGTGTTTGTTGTTCATTGCTGTGTTGTGTTTTAATTTGAGACAGATCTCCCTTATAGCCCGTCACGCTGGCCTGAACGATCGTACTAGTAGTGATGTAGGCGGGCTGCTCGATCTCACAGAGTTCACCTTCCTCTGCTTCCGCCAAGTGTGCCGCCAAGGATCGTGGGATATAAAAGGCGTGACGACGTACGTACAGGGCCCGGCCTAAGATGGTTCTTTGTAGCAGCCATGCTGTGGTGCTGGGGAATTGAACCTGGGTCCTCGGCAAGAGCAATCAGCGTGCTCTTAACCGTCTGAGTGCACTCTCTAGCTCCCAATAAAAGGGATACATTTATGTGGGCCTGTAGTAGTTCCAACAATAAACGAGGACAATAAGACAAGATTCCGTATCAACAAAATTAACAGCCAAAGGAGGGATATTGTAAGCAGATGTAAAGAAGACAAAACATTCCCGGGGTGATGGAGAAAGACCTAGCGACAAATGACAAGGAATATAAACATCCAAAATGAGGAATCTAGTGTGAAATCAGACACAAAGCTGAATCACGGGTGGTACCGTCTGGGCTACGCAACCTCCAAGCCCTCAATGCACCAGCCCAGCCTTGAGAGCAGCTTCACTCGGACCCTAGGATGTGCCATTTACTAAGGCTCTTGGACCCTCCTACTGCAGACTGGGCCTGGATTTTCCAAAAGGCTTGTTAACATACTTTCCTAAACAACAGGCATGTTTCCCTTGGTGACATTCACTCAAGAGACAGGGACCCACTGGAAGTTCAGAACACAGGCATAGATTCTCAGCCGGCTGTCCCTAGCCTGGTGAGGCTCAGGCGCCCTGCAGCCCTCTGCCCCTCCCTGCCTTGGCCTCTCAGCCCTGCAGGGATCCCCTCCCCATGGCTGGGGCCTCAGCTTACAGTTCCCTCTGCTCCCGTCAGCAGCTCTTTCTGTCTCACTCGCTTTCCCAAGTCACCTACTGCCCCCTCTTTGCACAATCATCCCCTATTCAAGTACTCTGTGCCCAGACTGGAGCCAGCTTGCCTGGACACTTGCCTGGATTTCCCTGAAAGCCTGCACCATCTCACTAAGCGGCTGTGCTAATGGCTGATCTTGGCTGTTAATTTTGTCAGTTTCCCTGAGTGGGGCAGGAGGGTAGCACTGGAGACTGTCTGCTCCTATCACTACCATAGAACCAAGCAGGCTTGACATGGCCTGGAAGAGACCTGAACCACAAATATGCCCAGAGAAGTCTACAAGGTCAAGGGCCGTCTAGAAGGTCATAGCTTTTATTTTCTTTTTTTTTTCTTCTTTTTTTTTTTAATATTTATTTATTTTCTATGTGTATGAATGTACTGTCTGCATGCAGGTTTGTGCAACCCGTTCGTGCACTGCCGCGGAGGTCAGAAGAGGGCTCGATTCCTCTGGAACGGATTTGCCCTAATTGGAGTTACAGAGGTTTGAGGGCCAGCCCTGTGGGTGCTGGAGACGAACCCGGGGTCCTCTGCAAGAGCAGTCGGCACTCTTAACCATAGGCTAATTGTCTCCAGCCCCACGCTTTTATTTTCTATACATACTGAAAAATCAGTCTATCATCAATTAAGTCAGAAAACATGGGAAGATTTTTAAAAACAGCTAACTGCATTTTCTTTTTTTATTAACGTTGGCAGTTCATACATTTCCCTTAATCAAATTGAGACCCACGTCCCCCTTCCATGCCCCCATCCTCTCTAGAGCTATTTATTCTGCCTTAATGTCGGTCATCCTTTATTCTCAGTCTTTTTAATGTTTTCAGAGCAGAAGGATTAAATTATTTAGGAGGGCAAGAAAGTTTATTGTTTAGTCAGTTTCTTTAAAACAAGTCGTTTTAAGTGTTTGTTTTGGTTTTTTATTGTGTAAAAATAAATTAGAAATTAAAGGAACAACAACATAAAAGACTTGTTAAAGAACCAACTGAAACAGTGAACTTCTGCCTAAATAATAAACTCCCTGCAGTCGCCTTTAATTTTGAGTATTGCTCCAATATGCATGTATAGACACCCACAACATGTCAAATTATGAACGTCTAAAATAAAGGAGTTAGTTAAGTCCAAACACATTGTTTAGAGATTCACTTTTTAACAGTAGATTGCATGCAAGTAAAAAGAAATATCAATTTTACATTTCCAATTAACAGTAGTCAAGGTGATATAGTTTTTGGGGGGGAGGTCTTTTTTTTGAAGACAGGGTCCTCCCTGTAGCCACCAGCTGTCCTAGAACTCACTTATGAGACCCAGGCTGGCCTTGGAACTCACAGAGATCTCCGGAGTGCTGGGATTATAGCATGCACCACAAACACCACCAGCTAATGTTTTATAGTAGGCATGCAGGTATTATATTTACTAAAAAAATAAAAAAAATATGGCAGTTTTGCCTTACAAATAAGGATTTGGGTGCTAGTATGATCCACAAATGAGGGACACCACAACATAGCCATCTTGCTAATTGTGAAGAAGCTGGTAATAAACAAGGTTTGCATGTATCTCTGGCAGAATAGGATGAGTCTTTGTGTATATACCAGTGAGTGGTGATGACTGTGTCAGGTGTAGGTTCATTTTGAGTCTTTTAAGAGTTCTCCACACCGATTCACCATAGGGGTTGCACAAGTTTACATCTCCACAAGCAGTGAATGAGAGCACACTGATTTTCATCGAAACCATGTCTTCAAGGGAAAAGGCCAGAGGTTCATCCTAATAAAGGCAGGCTGAGGGGACCCTGTGGAGCCTGGGGCTTGCTGATCTCAGGCAGGCATGATAAAACTGGCTTGGGTCTCTGGTGGGGAACAAGAGCTTAGTCTGACAGCTTTCCAGGCTGAAGGGCCATTAGCAGAATGTCAGTGCCTCAGAACATGAGGTCAGCTCTTCAGAACTTCCTGTATAGCTCCCCCTAGCCAACTCCACTACCACCATATCTAGGAACAGGAGGAAACTCCAGAGGAGAAAGGGCTGGTGTGAGATCAACAGGGTGGCCTCCACTCCTTTTCATTCATACTTCTCTTCTTCCTCCCCCTGTTCCATCTTTTTTTTAAAAAAATTTAATTTATTTTTTTATTTATGTGTATGGGTGTGGTGGTGTGTTGTGCCCGTTTGTCTGGTATATGTACACGTGCCGGGGGACCGGGGCGTATGGTGCAGTTACTGTGTGGAGGCTCAGAAGGGGTTTCAGAACCCCTTGAGCTTGAGTTACAGGGAAGTTCTGAGCCACCTGATGTGGGTACTAGGAACTGAACCCAGGTCTTCTGGAAGAACAGCCAAGTGCTCTTGACCACTGAGCTATCTCTCCAACCACCCTCCCCCGCCCTTTGTTTTAGACACATCAAGGGATGGGTGGCAAAAAGAATCTAGTCTTCACTTGTGTGTTGGGGGCAGGAGTCAGATGTGGACACCAGTTGTGACAAAATAGAAGGACCCCCTTCTCCCTGGAGCACTGGGCAGGAGGTAAACATTGTTAAGGCAGTGCTAAATGCTGTTAAATTACTGTTAGTGTTAATGGAAGGCCTTTATTGTAAGAACCCCTGTTAACATTTATTTTTTTTCTTTAAAAAGCAAATAGGGTTGGGGGGCTGGAGAAGATGCCGCTAGCGTTAAAATGCAGCGCTGTCTTGCAGAAGAGCCCAGGTTAGATGTCTCCGCCCAGCACCCTCATGGCGAGCTAGAGAGCCGCTGAGATCTCCATTCCAGGAGGAACTCCAGCACCATCCAGGGGAGTTCCGACACCCCTCTTACTTGACCTCGGCGGTTGCACGTCATGGGTCACAGACTTCCATGCAGACAAGTAAACTTCATACACATACGGAAATAAAATAAAAATAAAAAATAAGCTATTAGGGCCGGGGTGATCTGATTTCCTGACTATCAGACCTCAGATCCTCTTTTGGTGCTCTGGCTGCCTTGAGCAAAGCACTATCAGCCAAGCAACCAGCTGTACTGCCCCTATGCCAGGACCAGCTGTTTTGAATATTCCATGGATGCCCTGAGGAAGCTACCCAGTAATTGCAGCTGCTTGCTGCCAAAGCACGACGCAGCTCCTGAAGGCACTGCTCCAGCCACAGCTGTGTGCCAATTTGTGGTGGAACTTTGTGCCATCAACAAGCCGCAGGTGAACTCTAGGTGACCTGAAGGCATTTTCCTTACCCAAACTGAAGAGGGACAACACTTCCTCTGGTGACCCAACAGAGGTTTATGACTCAGGGAAGCACTGTCCTTCATTTGCATAACAGACTGCTGTGATTGGTGCAAAAGCAGTTTCTCATTTTGCATGAGGAGTTGTACTCTTCGTTTGCATAAAGGACTGATGTGATTGGTGCAGGCATGGTTTCTTATTTAAATGAGGAACTGTGTCATGACTGGTATAAATGCAGTCCCTTCATTGCATGAGGGGCTGCTGTGATTGGTTTAAGTAGTTTCTCATTTGCACCAGGGGCTGTAGCACAAATGATATAAAGTGTTCTTCTCTTGTATTTGTTGTGATGGGCACAGACACCCTTGCCACACTCCCTTTTCTGGCTATATTAACAGGTGTTGGGGAGACACTCTTTTGGGCTGCTCCCTGGTGGAATGAGGCTCTCTGAAATGCTTTTCTCAAGATTTTTTTTTTTGTTTTTCCTTGCCTACTTTTATCATTATCATTAGCCAAGTGTGCTGTGCTTACAGTAACATGGAAGTTCCAAAGCAAGTTCCAGGCCAGCTGTGGCTACAGGGAGACCCTGTTTCAGAAAAAAAAAAAAAGGGGGGGGGGTGAGGGTTGGAGAGATGGCTTAGCGGTTAAGAGCACTGATTTTGCAGAGGGCCTGGCACCCACATGAGGGCTAACAACCATCCATAATCCCCGAGAGTATTTTTGAGTGGAAATCTGACTATCTTCGTGAATTCCTGCAAGCAATTGCAGTGGCAAGATTCACTTACATATGTCATCGATACAACTCATACACATAAAATAAAAATAATATTTTTTTTTGAACGGAGGTCTCAGCTGTCCCCTGGGAACTCACTATGTAGCCTGGCGCGGGCCAGGCATTCACTGCTCCAGGAACACCTGCTCTGCCCCCAGTGCTGGGATTAAAGGCCAGTGCCACATACCGGCTAATATGAAAAAAATATTTTTTGGTCTTTTTGAGACAGTCTCCCTTTAGTCCCAGCTGGCCTAGAGCTTGGTATGTAGACCAGGCTGGCCTTGAACTCACACTTATCCACCTGCTTCTCTTCTCCCGAGTGCTGGGGATTAAAGGCAGTACTACTATGAGCCTGGAAAAGTAATAAAGAATATTTTCTAGGAAAAAATTCCGGCGGGTGTGGTGTGGCATGCTTTAATCCTAGCACTGTGGGAGCAGAGGCAGGGAATCTTTGGGATTCAAGGCCAGCTGGTCACAGATGAGTTCCGGACAGGCTGGGGCTACGGTGAGACCTGTCTCAAAAGACCAAAAAAAAAAAAAAAAAAAAAAAAGAATTCCAGAGAACAGCCAGGGCAGAAGTGACAGAGACACCAAAAGGCAGCAGAACTGAAGATGGGAAACCTGTATGAAACACTTGCACACTTGTACGTGGAAACACTTGTATGAAGGCCGCAGCAACAAAGCACCTCTCGCTCGTTCTTCTCAAAGTGGTTTATTTCAGGCAGGCAGGTCTTGTCAAAACGGTTTATTCAAGCACATCTTTCTCCTTCCCCAAGCTTCTGCTCCTCTACAGCTTTAGAGCCTTTCCCTCATAAACCATTCCTTCCTTCTCTTCCTCCAAGCCTTTCCCTTTCTCAGGCCAAACAAGCTTCTCCCTAAGACTAAAAGTCTTATCTATCTATGAAAAGCCCCTCTATTTATCCAACCTTCCAGCCCAGGTTTGCATGGCCTTAGTCGTTATTGGTATATCTGGCCTGACTTGCATACAGGGTTCACCTGCACAGGTCAAACGGGAGCGTGACTTTATTTGGAGGTAGGAGGAATCAGGTGTTAATCATAAGACTCAGGTGTTAGTCATAAACTTTGCTTAAAGTCTCGGGTGCCTTCTTAAGACCTCCGCCACACCGCTCCCCACAGGAAACCACGGGCACTGGTCACTGCATGAGTTCCAGGGACTGCACAGGGCCCCAGGTCTCTGATACTGACATTTCCTGGGGCATTAACAGACCAAAGAAAGCGATTATGTCCAATTTAAGCTCATGGGAATAATGATTGACTAGATTAAACTTCTTGGAGCATGAGTAATCCACAAGCAGCTACACTACTGGGAAGGTCCCCGGGTGACTGATGGGCAGCTAGTTAGTCACACCCCAGAAGTGTCCCCAGTCAGTTCCCTTATACAGTACCAGTCGGAATCTCAGTGAGGTGAGAAGCTTCATAACTAAGGCCGTGTGAGTTTCACGAGATCTGTGGCTATGGTAGACTTTGGAAGTCTCGACTCTCCCCAAGACTCTCCCCAGTCCTTTCGTGAGGGAGTGTTAATAGGCCCCCTCCTGAGGGTTTCATGTGGATCATTAAGGCTACTTGTTTTAAGCTAGAGATAGTCAGGCTGCACAGATGCCTCAGTGACTAACAGCACTGGCTGCTCTTGCAGAGGACCTGGGTTCAGTTTCCAGCACCCACACAGTGGCTAACAGTCTGAAACTCCAGTTCCAGGGGATCTGTGGGCACTGTAGAACATTGATGCACTTATATACATGAAGGCAATACACTTGTACACATAAAATAAAACTAATAAATATTTTTTAAAAAGTTACAGATGGTCATTACACTCTGGACCCTAGAACTACAACAGTCGGTGCTGTGAAGGGATCCTAATAACCTAGGTCTGAAGATTACAATTCTAGCTGCTGTCTAGGGCAGTGGATTCTAGTACTCTAATCCCAAAAGCTATAACACTTGCCACTGTGGGACAGAGGATCCCAGCACCCGAGCCCTGAATGGGAGCTGTGACATTAGAAGGTTCTACCTGCTCTGTTTGCTGTCATCTGCTACTGCTGTGCACTGCTGCTGGGAGCCAGGGATGAGAGTAAATGCCAAGCACTGGGGCCACTGGCAGTTAAAGCCCAGAGCAACAAGCCTGAGTGCCTTGAGTCATGAGCCTGGCTTATAGCCTGGAGCGATCGGCTCCTAGTCCTCAGTGTTGAGCGTTGTATAGCTCTAGGTCTGCCAATTCCAGACCTCTAGAACTTGGGCACACAAAGGGCCAGAGCTGCCACTGCCACATTCTCCTCATCTACACACAATTCCTATCCAGATAGAGCAAACGGATGCCAGCCAGGTGATCAGTACACCTTTGCTGGGCCGAGCAGCTCTCTGCACCATCCATTCCAGGCTCTGTATCCTCGGGGTGGTGGCATCTCTCTTGGACCTCAACCCCTCCTCTGCACCCAGACATATCCATTCAGCCATCTCACTCATAGAAGCCCAGAAACCTACTGAAGCAGTTACACGTTCCTCCTTGGGCGTCCTTTCAGGGCGCCGCTCCTCCTGCCTGGATCTACCCTGGAGAAGCAGCTCTTTGCCAAACACCTTGAAACCACCTGNAAATGAGAACAGGCTTTGTCCCCAGAGCCCCTGAATCCTGTACATTAATTTGTGGCCAGCCCAGGTGGGTATTCCTGCATTTGGAGACTTGGCATGGAGATGGGAACAGGTTGACCTTCTGGGGAGGGGCTAGTGGGGTCCATATTGTCTTCCTCCTGCTTCCAGCCAGGAGGCCCCTTGGCATGGAAGTCACAGGCAGGC
The DNA here is from genome assembly GCA_009823505.1 of Rhizomys pruinosus. NCBI lineage: Eukaryota > Metazoa > Chordata > Mammalia > Rodentia > Spalacidae > Rhizomys > Rhizomys pruinosus. Next base: position 110,745 of record VZQC01010901.1, read on the forward strand.
TGGACTGCTCCTGTCTGGCCTTGGCGGGCAAGTGTCTTCCTGAGCCACTGGGAGCACAGTAATGAGATGTTGTGTAATTGTATCACCTCTCCTCTGTGGTCAGCTCTCTGGGCCTTTGGATTTAATTGTGAGTATATTTCCAGAAGCATATCTGGGGCATGGTGGCCTGCAGGGAGGGCTGGGCTATGGGAGGTGCCAGCCCCCAGGGTCTTTCCCCACTTTCAGCAACTTCTCCAAACCCTAAGATGGCAGACATGGGCCAGGCAGAACCAAGCTTTGGGAAGATAGTGTGGAATGAACAGCCATCCCAGCACTGAGCCTCTGCCAGGGTCACCCCTCTTCTTATTCATTTATTTTGTATTTTTGAGATAGGGTCTCCCTTTTAGTCCCAGCTGGCCTGGAGTTTGCTCTGAAGGCTGGCCTTGAACTCACAGAGATCTGCCTGCCTCTGCCTCCCAAGTGCTGGGATTAAAGGGGTGCACCACCATGCCCGGCTTATCTTCTTCTTTTTTTATTTTATGTATCAGAGTATATTGCCAGCATGTATGTAAGTGTACCTCTGCCATGTGGGTGCTGGGAAATGAGCCCAGGTCCTCTGTAAGAGAAGCCAGTGCTCTCTAATGGCTGAGCCATTTCTCCAGCCCCCAGGGGCACCCCTTCTTTACCTCCAAGGCCCAAGATGGAGAGGCAGGGCCCCTCTACTCAACCCTGCTCCTGAGGCAGATGGCTGAGGGTTGGGGACACCATCTACTCCATTAGGTTGTCACTCAAGGCAGCTCTGTCTGTAGCCCTGCCCTGTCTCTGCTGGAAGGAAGGCCCCAAGCTCAGGGATTGATACATGCCCCCTGACAGGGCGGGATGGGAGAAAGTGGCTGAGGGTGGTAGACGGGAGAAGTTTTTCTGTTCAACATACCAATGTCCCAGAACAGCTGGATGTCATGGGGACATCCTCTCTGAGCTTTATGTCCCTAAGTACACTGGAGGGGCTGATCCGATGAGTTTAATAACCACAGAAAGAAAGCCTGCCCCTGCCTGTCTGGGTGTGCTTAGAGGACCAGGAGCTTGGGAAAAATAATGGAGCCCGTGCAGAACTGGCCTGTGTAAGGGTGGGATGTGTGGCCTCCATGAAGGCCAGTTCCATTGTGTAGTCAAGTCTGCCCCCTGCCTGCTGTGCACGCACCGATTCCCTTCCGTCTGGTGGCACTCCCTTCACTTGGACCTCCAGTCGGCAGAGGGTGGTGAACAGCCCAGGCTGTGCATTTGAGATAGGCCTCTTCCACCCTAGTCTTGGGTGCTGCAGAGTGAGTCCTTCTAGGGCTGCACCTGCTGTCCTGGGATAGTGCTTGCCTGGGAGGATGCAGAATAGAGCTGTGACCAGACAGCCTGGTTCCAATGCCAGGGCTGTGCCCTGGATGGCATCTCTGGGAAGAGCTGAAGGCCAGGACTTCTACCTCTAGTGATGGGCATAATGGCCTCTGGCAGCCTGGAGTCAGCTGGAGGGGCTCTTGCAAGTTTCCTGGTGCTGGGCGAGGCATGGCCTTGGGTGCCCACAGAGCAAGGCCAGTAGGGACTGTTTTAGTATAGATTTCTGTATTTGTTATTTCAGAAAGGGCACCCAAGTCACACCGTGGGAAAGAGCAGCCCTTTGACCTCTGTTCACGTAATTTATGTCTTAGCACTGTTTTTATTTCAAATTACACATGTCATGGGAGGGGGGGCTCTAATCTTTCAATAAGGAGCCCCAGAGGTCTTGGTTAGATCCTTGTATGGAGTCAAGAGTGACTTTGAGGCCGGGCAAGGCACTCAGAGCAGAGAATTGGGCGGCTCTGAGTTGAGCCCCGCCTTGAGTACAACCTCTTTCTAACCTGGCCAGGTGGCCTAGACTGGGCCTTCAAGCAGCATGACAAGTTGGCAGGAGTAATGTTGATTTCAGGAGAGGCAAGCTTAAATCTAGCCTTTTGCTGCCACGTGCCCCAATTCACTCCCTGTGGTCCTCCTTAGGACCTTTCAACCTGACCTACCCTTTCTTGGAGCACAAGATAGGTCTTTTGGGTAGAGGATTAATTAGAAGGTCATGATCCTGTGTCCCTGAGTCTTGGGTTTCTCTCCCCTCTCAAGATGCCTATATAGCCAGACCTAACCCCTGCATGGATGCAGCCCTTACACACGTCCTGCATGGTCCGTGAGTCTCCACTTCTCCATGGGTAAAATGAAAGTGCTCCTGATCTCATACAAGTTCCATAACAGACACAGTAAAGGGTTCTTGTAAGGTGCCAAGCCTCATGCCTGCATACTAAGAGGCTTCTGTGGGGATAGTCCTTGTGTGGGGGGGTCTGGGGCCATGGGCGGCAGGGAGACCCCAAGTTGGGTAGGTCCCTTCTGACATCATAGTCCATGTGAGCTCCTGCTTTTCCCTCATCCAGGTGACAACATTTGGTAACCAGGGCTTATGATCTTCAGCGTCTCCTGCACAGACAGCAGCACCAGGCCTTTCTTTCTCCTACTCTGAGCACACAAACAAAAAAATCCAAGAGTGAAGCTGAGTATTCCTGGCTAGAACAGTGTAGCTGCGGAGGCTGTGATATTCTCTTGACTCTGAGCACTACTGAGAGTCCAGGCAGGGGCTACAGATCTAGGGACAGACAGTGCTGACATGGGGACTTCAAAGGTAAAAGGCCTTCATTTGCAATTGGCTTCCCAAGGGAGTGTCCTAGGCATGAGGTCATTAGTAAGTCTCCCAGGGAAGGTGGAAGGGTAGTGTAAGAATTGGAGAGGTGGACCTCAGGGGGGGGGGTCACCTGACCAGGCTGCGGGCTGAGGAGACCCAAGGGGAGCCGCTGCTGTTGCCAGCCCTGGAACCCCGAGCCGTGCCATCAGAGAATGCTTTCAAACAGTGCTGCAGCTTCAAACAGAGTAGAAGGTTTCTGGTTCGTCTAAGAGCAGCATCCCACCAAGATCCTGGTAATCACAGAACGGTTCAAGGGCAAGAAGCAGCTGCCAGTGCCAGTTCTGGATAAAACCAAATTTCTTATGCCTGACCACGTCAACATGAGTAAGCTCATCAAGATAATTAGAAGGCACTTACGGTTCAACGCTAACCAGGCCTTCTTTGTCATGGTGAATGGACACAGCATGGTGAATATATCCATGCCCATCTCCAAACGAGAAGGATGAAGACATCTTTTTGTATATGGTGTATGCGCCCCCAGGAGGTATTTGGAGAGAACTGGACTGTGTAAGACTCTGAAGTTTTTTTTTTAAGATTTTAAAAAAATTTTGTTTATTTTTCTATGTGTATGAATGTAACTGTCTGCATGTAGGTTGGTGCAATGCTGCAGAGGTCAGAAGAGGGTGTCAAATTCCCCTGGAATTGGAGTTAAAGACAGTTCTCAGCCACCACGTGGTTGCTGGGGATTGAACCCAGGTCCTCTTCAAGAGCAGTCGGTGCTCTTATCCGCTAGGTCATCTCTCCAGCCCCAAGACTCTGAAGTTTTTAAACCCTTACCAAGGAGTCAAAAGGGACATTAACAGCTGGGTTTTGTCAGCCCGTCTCAGATCAGAACTCAGGCATTCATCTAGGGTATTAGGAGTTGTTTGTATGTCATCCAGAAAAGTTGAGCTTGACATGAGCACTTTCAGCTTTGGAAAACAATCATTTAACCCAGGCTATCTTGTTCACAAATTTTAGAAGCTTAAAAATAAAATACTTTACATCTTAAAAAAAAAAAGGATTGGAGGGGTACTCAAGGCATGGTGATCCGGGAGACAATGCTTGGGGTGAAGGGTCAGGCTAGGCTAGGATACATGCTACCACCAGGCCATTTCCCTTGGTGTCTGCTGTGACAGGAGTCTGGGTACCTTCAGGGGCTTTCTGGTTCCCTTCTGACAGCCACAGGCACCCCTGGGCTCCTCCCAACTCAGCCTCACCAAGGCCTTTGGGCTGATAGGTACAAGGGCTGGGGACCCTGCAGGAGCAGATAGAAAGGTCCTGGGACCAAATGCAGTGGTTTATGATTATAATCCTAGCACTTGAGAGGCAGGGGCAGTATGATAACAAGTTCCTGGCCAGCCTGTGCTACATAGAGGGACCTGCCTCAAAAGCAGGGGGAGGGGGGAAGAAGGCAGAGAGGGATGAGGGACTGAAGGAAGGGAGGGAGGGAGGGAGGGAAAGAGGGAAGGAGGGAAAGAGGGAAGGAGGAAGGGAGGGAGGGAAGGAGGGAGTGAGTTAATTAATGGAGGCTATGGAGTGGGCTGGGCTGAGCCAAGCCCTGGCAAAGGTCTAGAGATTGAGGCTCCCAGTCTCTACATAGACTTCTCGGCCAGGCTTTTAAAGAGCACCCTGGAGCTGCTACCAGAGAGGAGGCAGCGAGCCCTAGGCCAGTGTCCTCCCATGCTGCAATAAGCTAGGACTGCATGCTCAAGATCTCCATGAACACTGTCATCATACCTCACAGGAGAAGCAGTGTGCCCTTGAGAGGTCATCGTAGCTCAGAGCCCCAGCCAGCAAGCAGCTGACAGCTAGTGTGACTTAAGTCTTCTCTAGGCAGTGGGCGGGGCTTGCCTTGGCCTGCAGAGCTTCTTGGAAGCTTCTGGGTTGGGACAGGCCCAGGCTCCTTTGGACTCCTGGCCAGAGGAGAAAACCAGATGGGCTTGCTCAGGCCAGGCCTGGCCACTCCCTTTCCCACCACCAAGGCCAGCAGTGCGTGCTGTCCTGAGGGAGGGAGCTCAGCAGCTGTGCTGCCTCCAGGGGCCCTGTGCCCAGAGGCCAGAGTACGGATACCATCCCATCCTTGCCTGCCGTGGGAGTGGGGGGCACTTGCTGTGTCTCGGGCCCCTGGTGTGGCAGTGGGCTTCGGAAGTGTCAAGGTCAAAAGCAAGGGGCCAGAAGACCAGGGCCCAGCTCCCGGACTCCCAAGAGATGACCGACTACACCATGGGCCTCAGTTTCTCTTTTCACCTGCCCAGCACTGACATCTGTCTACCTTGGGGTCTGGGCTCCCTCACAAATACAAAGTTCCTCTAACTGGTTGCCCTGGGCTTGCCCTGGGCCCACCTTGTCTGTTCCCCGGTCCTTGACTGGCTGGGTCTATAGCCTTCAGGCGGGGCAGATGGGTTGGAGTTTCTCTGGACACCAGCTGGGGAATTCGGGCCATTCCTGGGCCAATCTCAAGATGGCTCTGCTCAGCACAGTGAAACCAGCTTGCCTCCTGGGCAGCTTCCAGGCCTGAGAGAACATGCTGGCTCTCACCTCGGCCAGAGAACAGGAGGACCTGGCTGAGCCTGCAGCAGCCCTTCCAAACACATGGGCAGGGCCAGGCAGCCCCAGGGTGCTTTCCAGACGGCCTCTAGGAGGAGCATGGCCTTACTAGAGTGTTACCCTTTGGGGCATTTGGTAACAATAAAGAGTGCCACTGCCTCAGTTTATACCCTGTCTAGCCTGGGAATCCAAGGCAGGGTCCTAAATGGGAACATTTGGGCTGGAGGCCCCTCCAGCTGCCAAGCTCTGAAGCTACAGGGGGTCAGGGTTTCACAACCCAGAAGGCCCAGGTTGAACGCAGTGAGGCCACTACATCTGGGTACTATGAGAGCCCCGGCCTGAGTTTCCTCAGTGGGGGCGGGCAGGGTTCTATTAAAGTGAATAAAATCACAGCTCCTTCAGGGGTCAGCCTGAGCCTAGCCACCCAGGGGTGCCTCCCCCCTTCTCAGACCTGGAGGCTAGGACCCATTGGGACCATTCCTGGGCCCCTCACACATAAAGAAAAGCATGAGTTCCTATTCTTTCACAGAGTTCTGAGGACAATACACATCCCTGCAGAGGACACCATGGTCCTGGACCACTGAAGATCCCATTTAATGTACCTGAAACTGGACTGTGGGGCTGGGGTTTCCTTGGAGCTTCAGAGGGCTCCATGACCTCTAGCCTGCATAGCCAGGGTCTCCAGAGTATGCCCAGTCACTCTTGGAAATGCTGGCAGCCTCGCCTGTGGCCTTAAAGAAGAGCCCCCTTGCATGGAGATGTGGGTGTACACCCTTTCAAGCTCCCCATGATGTGTAACTAATAGGACCAGGAACTTGTCACCTAAGCTGGGGAACAAGTTGAAGGAGGTACAACCAAGAGAGCCTCTCTAAGGTTATAGGCTGAGAGGGATAGAAAAAGGGAGAGAGCCAAGGGGACAAGACTTGGACACATCTACTGAACTGGTGACCTGGCCTCCAACGGTGCCTAGCGCTGGCTGGGTTGCAGAGGTGACAGGGAACAGGGAGATGTGTCTCTTATAGGACTTAGCCTAAGGATGTCAAGCTATTGAGGTCCTGGGTTGGTGACCCCTGCAGCTCTTGCTGGCCATTGCTGGAAGAGAAGACCAGTGACCAGTATAGGTATGGTTTCTTACCACTTGAATGTGACCTGAACATCCTCAGAAATGCATTTATCAGTGCAAATTCCTAGATGTCACCATCCAGAAGAACTGTCAGGACTTGGAACCCCCGATCCCAAGGCCTGGACACCCTCTGAGAACCAGGACACCTTCCCATGGCCGGGACAACCCTCCCAGGTCAGAACAACCTACCAGGGCCAGGATACCTTCCTAGAGCCAGGACACCCTCCCAGGGTCAAGACACCCTCTGTGCTGAATAGCCTTAGTTGTCAACTTGACACACCTGGGCGGAGGGAATCTCAATTAGAAATTGCCTCCATTGGATTGTGGCCATGTCTGTGGGGTATTTTCTTGATTGTTGAGTGATATAGGAGGGCCCAGCCCACTGTGGATGCTGCCACCCTGTGCAGGTGGTCCTGTGTTGTATAAGAAAGCAGGCTGGGGCTAGAGAGATGGCTCAGCAGTTAAGAGCACTAGCTGCTCTTGCAGAACACCCAGGTTTGAATCCCAGCACCCACATGGCAGCTAACTATCTATAACTCCAGTTCCATAGGGATCTGATGCCCTCTTCAGTCCTCTATGGGCATTGCACAGCACAGGTACATTTTCATGCAAGTATAACACACATACCTGTAAAATAAAAATAAATATTTTTTTGAGACAGGGTCTCCCTATAGCCCCAGTTGGCCTGGAACTCACTCTGTAGTCCAGGCTGGCCTTGAACTCATAGAGATCCGCCTGCCTCTGCCTACTGAGTGCTAGGATTAAAGGTGTGTGCCACCATGCCTGGCTTAAAGATGCTTCTTAGCCGCCATGTAGGTGCTGGGAATTGAACCTGGGTCCTCTGCAAGAGCAGTCAGAGCTCTTAACTGCTGAGTCATCTCTCCAGCCCAACAAATAAATTTTTATTTTATTTTATTTTATTTTTATTTTTATTTTTTGGTCTTTTTGAGACAGGGTCTCCCTGTAGTCCCAGCTGTCCTGGAACTCACTCTGTAGACCAGGCTGGCCTTAAACTCACAAAGATCTGCCTGCCTCTGCCTCCCGAGTGCTAGGATTAAAGGCATACGCCACCACGCCTGGCTAACAAATAATTTTTTAAAAGAAACCAGGCTGAGCATGGGCCAGGGGAACAAGCCAGTAAACAGGGCTTCTCTATAATCTGTGCTCCAGGTTCCTGCCCTGAGTTCCCTTGATGATGGACAGTGCTGTAAGGCAAATAAACTCTTTCCTCCCAAGTTGGTTTTGGTCAGTGTTTTTATCACAGCAATAGAGCATAACTAGAACACCCTCCAGGGCCAGAATAGTCTGTGATGGCTAGTCTTGGTTGTCAACTTGACCTACCTAGGAAGAAGGAATCTCAAGTGAGGAACCACCTCCATCACATTGATCTGCAGGCATGTCTGCAGAGGTATTTTATTGATCAATAATTGATGTAAGTGGGCCCACAATGGGCAGTGCCATCCCGAGCAGTAGGCCTGGGCTGTACAGGAAAGGTAGCTGTCATAAGCCTGGGAATAAGCCAGTGAGCAGAGTTCCTCTGTGGTTTCTGCATCAAGCCTTGCGTTCCTGCCTTGGCTTCCCTTGATGCTGGCCTGTGATTTATAGATGAAATAGACACTTTCCTCCTGTTCTAGTTTGCATTTTGTTGCTGTGATAAATACCATGACCAAAAGTACCTTGGCGAGGAAAGGGTTTACTGCATCTTACATTTCCAGGTCATCATTGAGGAAAGTTCAGGCAGGAACTTACGGGAGGAACCTGGAAGCAGGAACCAGAGCAGAGACCGTGGAGGAACGCTGTTTGCTGGCTGGCTTCCCCTGGCTACTTTTCTTACACAGCTTAGGCCCACTTGGGATGGCAGCACTCACAGTAAGCTGGGCCCTCCTGTGTTAGTTAGTAGTCAAGAAATAGACATGCCTGCAGGCTGATCTGTTGGAGGAAATTGCTCAATTGAGGGTCCGTCTTCTCATGTGTCACTAGTTAGGGTCAAGTCCACAAAACTAACCAGCACGCCTCTGAAAGTTGCTTTTGGACAGGATATTTATCACAGCAACAGAAAAGCAAATTAGAGGTTTAGGAAACCCTTCCAGGGTGGGAAATCCTCTGACGGTCAGTCCTCCTGTCCTCATGACACCCTCCTAGAGACAGAATGCCCCCTTATAGTCAGGAACTATCCTGCAGGGCTTGGTGGAGAAACGTGGGGTGTTATTCATTGTTCTGTTCTGTCCAGCACTGTCTGGGCCCTCTGGTCAAAACCTGACCATAGTCCTGATGCTTTCAGTCTCAACTAGCCCGCTGCTTTCAAAGCAGGGGGAGGTTCTGATCCTGCTCTAGGCCGTTTTGTTTTGTTTTGTTTTGTTTTGTTTTGTTTTGTTTTGTTTTGTTTTGTTTTGTTTTGAGAAACGGTCTCCCTGTAGCTCCAACTGGCCTGGATCTATGTAGGCCAGGCTGACCTTGATCTCATAGAGATCTGCTTGCTCTTGCCTCCCAAGTGCTGGGATTAAAGGTGATGCTCTGGGCTCTGAAAGCAGGAATTGCATATGTGAATCTCACCCTCTACTCACACTCCACCTGAAGAAACACACAAGCCTCCCCTCCCACCAGTGGCCATAGGACACTATCCTCACCCCCAGCCAGGCCATGTGATGCCCGCAGGCCCACTGCCCTTCCTCAGACCCACTCCTGAACAGGGCAAAGCAAAGAGGGATAGAAAGCAGGGGACCAAGTGGAAGGGAGCAATCGCAGTGTGCTCGTGCTCCCCTAGGGCTAGTCTAATGCCCCTGGAGAGGGAAGAATTGCTGGGTTTTTATGTGTGGTTGGCTGCCTCCCATCAGAGTCCTTCCTGAGCCATGGTCCCCGAGAGGAGTCCTGAGCTGTGCAGTCACATGCTGCTTGCTGCCCAGTTCACCCTGGCAATAGGGCAAGTGAAGGTCTGGATTTTGCCCATGAATTCTTATGTCCACATGAGGGCGCCCAATGCCTCTCCTCAGGAAGTCAGCAGTCTGCCTCCAGGATCCTCAAGTGTCAGCCAGCAGGTGTCCCCTGGAATAGCACTGGGCACTCTGAACACTCACCATGCTGGGAGGAGCAGTTGGTTATGTCTTGTTTAGTGTTGTAACCTGGAGACTCAGCCTTCCAACAGACAGAAGGAGATATGGGGTGGGAGTTGCACTTCCTTGGATGGGGTAACTTGGGCCTGAGAGAAGCCTGGTCTTATGCTGGCACATAGCCCTCTACTTGGGCTGGGGGCTCAAAGCAAAGAGGCTTCCCCACCTGCTTCCCTACAAGCTTAGGTACACAAGTCCCCTGACTGCACAGCTGTCCACTTCCCCATCTGCACAGTGTCCATCTTACCTGCCAGCACAGATACCTGGTTTCCCTGCCTGCACAGGTGCCCAGCTTCTCTGCCTGCAAGGTGTTCATCTTCGTACCTGCACAGCTGCCTGCTTCCCTGACAGCAGTTTCCCACTTTCCTGTCTGTACAGGTGCCTGGCTTCTTCATCTGCACAGATGCCCAGTCACCTCCCTTTCCCGCTTCCTCCTGTCCTCTCTTGGAGACTTGTTTCCTCCCCTGCCACCTGTCCCTCACTGGAGCACATTACCTCTTCTCTGTTCTGTTCCATAACCCTCAATATTATTTTCTTATTTGAGGAACACATGTCCACAAGACAGCGTTCTGAGAGGATTCAGCCTTTCTACCTGTGCTGGGGACACTGACTCCTGGGGCCTGTGGAGTCCAATCATCCTCTGACTAATTTAGAAGCAATGTAATGGACCTAATTCTCAGCTCCCCTGGAGGAGCACCGCCATCTGTCCTGGTTTCGGAGGCTGCCTTACCATCCCCCGAGAAAAGAGCCGAGTAACCCAATTTCACCCATGCCTGGAGAAGGAAAAGGATGCCTAAACTCAAGGACCAGGCAGCTGAGGGCAGAACAGTGGGCTGGATTCTGCTAAACAGCTGCACAAAGGCAGGGGATTAAGAGGCAGGAACATGCAGAGGCCCTTCCCACCACAAAAGGAAGAAACTTAGAAAGTTCTTCAGGTCTTAAGCCAAAAGGTCTACTCTACCCAGCTGCATTGCCACAAATAGAGCCCAGTGACCAGTCCAGTGTGAGATGCTATCATTAGTTCATCTATCCATCCACTCACCTATACATTAATCCCATCCATCCATCCCTCCCTCCATCCATCCATCCATCCCATCTATTCAGTCTCATCTATCCACCCATCCATCTACCCATCCATCTATCCATCATTCCATCCCATCTATCCACTTGCCCACCCACTCATCCCATGCCATCCATCCATCCCAATTGTGCATCTCATCTATCCACCCATCCATCTATCCATCCATCCATCCATCCATCCATCCATCCATCCATCCATCCATTTACAGGTACCAGTGGAGGATGTGGAGTAGAGAGGGAGAGAAGGCAAGGCTTCCATTAAGAAGGAAGGAAGGGGACAGGGGAGCTAACAGAAGAGGGAGGCCAGAGATGGAGAGAAATTAAAAAGTGGGATGGAGAGAAGAAGGCAGAGAGGAGAAGCTGAATATTGGACTGGCCTGGGATATGGGCCTGGACCCTGGTGTCCAGTGTAACAGCTGTTCTTCTACTCTGTGAGTAAGGGTGAGATACGTGGGGTCACCACATGTTTTGAAGCAGACAGAATTTGGCAGATGCTGGGGGCCGGGGCACTCGTAGCCATTGTTTTTCCTGCCACTCCTGGATGGAACCCCCAAGTCCAAAGGGAGACCCAACAGAACCGAAGCTCTGGTCAGGTGCAGTCCATGGGCTCCTCACTGACCTTGGGAAGACGGAGGCCATCAGACCTACTGCCCAGCCTGTCAGGGGGTACAGGGCATCCATGACAGAAGTCAGCCTCGTACCTCTCAGGAGGTCTCTGTAGGCTTAGTGCAAGAAAACTAAACCACCATCCCAAATTCTGCAGCCCTCACTCCTCCAAGAGGGTCGCATCACCACCGGGGAAGACCCTGAGGACGTCCCTTTTCAGCTCTGAGGACGGACCATGCAAGAGAGAGAAGGTATGGACAGACAAGATGGCTCAGGGGATGCAGCCACCTGCCACCAAGCCTGACAACCTGAGTCTGATGACCAGAACCCACATGATGGAAAGAGAAAACGGACTCTTGAAAGTTGTCCTCTGACCTCCACACTTGTGCATGTGCGCGTGCGCGCACACACACACACACACACACACACACACATAAATAAATAAATGTAATAAAAGTTTTTTAAATAGGGAGAATACAGAGAAACAGGCAAGGCAGGGTGCACACTGCCAGCCAGTGATCATCAAGCATTACCTAGTCTGAAGTCACAGAGCTCTGCCCATACTCTGAATTTGGCCCTGTGAGAGCACCTCAGACTCCTGGCTCCCCTAGGAGAATACATTTGCATATTTTAAGGTTTTGATTGTTAGTTGCAGCAGCCACTGGAGACCCATATGCCCCGCTTTCCTAGAGGCTAGTGTCTCCAAGCAAAAAGCCCACGAACATGTGCAACACCACAATGCCAGAGGCTGACACCACTCCAAGGCCTGTTCACCCACAGCCGGCTGCAAGCTGTGTGTGGTTCCCATACTTGAGTGTGCAAGACCACCTGCCAAGAGTACCTTCATGCAGTTCCCCTTCACATGGAGTGCTCCACCCAGCTGTGTCTTTTCATTGGTCAGAAGCAGTGGGCCACTAGTCTGAAGGCCCTCAGAGACAGGGCACAGGCTGTGGGCTTTCAGCCAGAGGGGCTTTTTTGGAGTCGGTCCCAGGGCAGTTCCCTGGGTTCCAGATAGCCAGGCACCTGTGTGGGGTGCCCTCTGCTGACAGAGCTGGGCATGGATGCAGCCCTAAGTTCCAGGACCAAGCCTGGCCTCCTTTCTCTCCACAGAGGCAGGGCTGGTCTAAGCGACTGCTGGCTTAGGGACATAATATCTTTAAGGCCTTTATATCTAGGGGAATTACCTGAAGGCCTGCTGCTCAGGAGCCTTTGGCCTTTCTCCTGAAAGGTGGACCTTGGCATGCCACCCATCCTCTCAGCCTGTGCCCATATCACATTGGCAGCCCAGGACATAGACCCAGTGGGAGCCACATTCCCCGTTTCCCCACCAGTAATGACCCTCTTTGAGCTTTCAGTCAGTGCATCCTCGCAAACTGATCCACACATTGTCTGTGGTGCAGACGCCTAGCCCTCATGTCGGTCCCTAACTGATGTATCTGTGGTGAATACTTGGCTCAGTACATCTTACCCTTATAGATTCTTGCCATCATGGTGGGCCTCACAGGGCTCCTTCTAGGTTTGAATGGTCCCCTGGGAGGCATCTCCAACCAGTGTCCCTGTTCAGATCTCATGACTAGCCATTTCCTGGGGTTGTTCCCTACTGAGGACCAGAGAGGCAGAAGAACAAGGAAATGACGAGAGGTGGCAGTGCTTAGAAGCCATCACAAAGTCTGCTGCTTGTCTGCAAGGACGGCTCAGTACTGGCTCCTCCTCCCTATCCTGGTGCATCAGCAAATGTTGGAGCCAGGTTGCAGCCTGAGCAGAGGAGGCTAGAGCTGCAGACTATCAGGGGAAGTCTCCAGGAAGGGTAGGGTCCTGATGGCGCCTTTAGTGTGAGCTCAGTGGCATCTTGGCCTGACACCAGGCACCACATGAAGCTCTCACCTGTGCGATGCCAATTATTGTCAACTTGCCAGGATCTGGAAGCAACTGGGAAGGGAGGCCCAGTGAGGGACTGTGGAGATCAGGCTGGCCTGTGGGCATGACTATGGGGGGTGGGGTCTTAACTGGGCTAATGGGGGTGAAAAGACCCACCCTGAATATGGGAGGCATTTCATGGACTGGCCCCTGGACTGAATGAAAAGGAGATTCAGGTGAGCAGTAGCATGCATGCATTGACCATGCTCTTCTGACTACAGAGTAATGCAGCCGGTTCTCTCCCGTGCCTGTGACTTCCCAAAATGAGGGACAGCAACCTAGAATTGTGACCCCCACAAACCCTTGCTCCCCTCAGTTGCTTTCATCGGGGTATTTTATTTCAGTAGCAGAAACAACACTGAGACAACCTGTTAAGTATGCAGGCCCCTCTCGTGCCAGGGTAGTATATCTGTGAGACCACTCCCTACCACAGTGTCACTGTCTGGTATGTCCCCTGCTGCCAGCTAACAGGAGTTCTTCATGAGGACATGGAAAAGTTGGTCTTAGGGAGTCCTGAATCTGTCAGGGAGAGGTGCCTCCTGAATGTGGGGCTCCCCTTCTGCCAACCCCAGGTGTCTGTCTGGTTGTTGGGATGTCTGGTTGGAAGACAGCATGGCTCAGCTTCAGCAAGGAAGCATGGCCCAAAAGAGAGAGTTGATGTTGCTCAGGCTGCAGCTTGGGTGACTTATGTGCCTCAGTTTCCCTTAGGCTCCCCTTCCTACAATGGACTCTTAACATTGGGTGTGGACAGAGAGTCTGGCCCACCTACTTGAGCAGAGAACAAGAGAGGTGTTGAGGAGCCCAAAGTTCCCCACGCAGGTCCACGGGTGCATCACTCAGGCTCCAGGGCCCTGTGAGAGCACTGACCAGTCCACCCAAAGGCTAGTGGAAGCTGAGAAGCTTAGCAGGCCAGGGCCAGAGTACTGGGGATGGGATGAAAGGTAGACATCATAATAGTAGCTTTGGCTACAGCCTGGGCTCTGAAGGCCACAGCTCCCTGAAGCAAAGGTCAGGAAGTCCTCAGGAGCCGTATGGAGGTAGGTCGGAGGACCTGAGTCTTGGACATCTTCCATAGTGGGGGGTTAGGATATAGAAAGCAGCTGCTAATGACAGCTGAGCAGGCTGCACTCTTCACATGGTTCATCCACGTGCACCTGCCACCTCTTAGCCCAGCTGTCACCCTGCCAAGCGTCATGGTTGCTATGGAAATGAAGATATCACCTCGTTCTTCTCCCAGGACCTGCACAACTTGTGCCAGGACACAGTGAAAGCTTTGGTACATCTCAGCTTTTTCAACAGTACCCTTGTCCAGACCCGCAAGATGATGGCGTTGGCCCAGGATGCCCTGTGGTCAAAGCCAAGCCCTGCTGCCTCAGAGATAGGTCAGAGATAGCTCATCTGCCCTGGCTCCCTGGAAGTGTGCTCTCCGGTGACTGTGGTCCCATCCCCCCAGTTCTGTGTCCCATAGGACGCTTCCCAGGACTATGTTCACCAGGGCTGTACCCCAGCAAACAAGTCTGCACAGCTAAGGAGACGCCTTTGCAGCATGACCCCATGACTTCCCAGCCCCTACTCTGATCCGTCCTGGAGCCTCTCCAGACCATCCCAAAGGGGCAGTCCACCCTCATCACCCAGGACCCACGCACCCAGCACCCCACATCCACAAGGTCCCTGTGACCTCGTGTCTCCTCTTTATCTCTGAAGCTGGCAGTCTTTGCTCTGGGTAAGACTCTCGAGCTCAGTCCCAACAGTTCCAAAATCTGTACATCAATAATGAAAGCAGATCCACATGTACCTCCTCAGTCCCTACCTGGCTCCGGCCCCACAGCACTGGTCACAAGCTGTGTCCCTTCTCCTATCTGTCCGTGACCTCTATCTGGTACCTCTCCAATTTCACCTGTGGGTGTCAGACTCTCACCCAGAGGTGTGACGAGGCACCTTTCCCTTGGGCTTCACCTAGAAATTGTTCATGCAGGCAGGTCCGGTTCCCCCTGAATAGTAACTTGGGAAGAAGCAACTGAGTCCTTTTACTGAAACCTGTCAGGCCTGGGTCTGGTTTTCCATTTCCCCTGGCAGGACCTATGCAATGCTGAGAAGTGTCAGCAGGTGGCACCACTGTACCATCTAGGGTCTTCCCACTGGACTCACAGGGAAGGCCACTGGGTAGCACAGACTTAGCTGACCTGTGGCCCCACCCTGGGAAATCCCTCAGGCTGAATTGCCTGGTGGGGCCCAGCTGAGAGTTATGTTGGACTCTGTTGATTTTAGGATGTGCCGCATACCTGGAGGTGGGGTTTGTGAGATCCTGGAACAAAGAAGGGGAGACCAAAGCAAGACAGGCTTGTTGTTACCTAGTCTAAATTTAGGGTGTGTTTACTTGTTTGTTTGTTACTTTGTTATTCTTATTTTGAGACAAGGTTTCACTATGTAGCCCCAGCTGGCTCATTATGTACACCAGCTCAGATTGCCCTTGATCTCACAGGTATCCACCTGCCTCTGCCTCCTGAGTACTGGGATTAAAGGCATGGGCCACTACCACTGGCCTTAAATCTACTGGGTTTTTTTTTTGGTCTTTTTGAAACAGGGTCCCCCTGTAGTCCCAGGTGTCCTGGAACTCCCTATGTAGATAAAGGTGGCTTTGAACTCACGGAGATCTCCTGCCTCTGCATCTCTTGTGCCAGGATTAAAGGCATGAACCACCACGCCTGGATAAATCTACTTTTTTTTTTTTTTTTTCTGTATGTGTATCAATGTACGTCTGCATGCAGGTCTGTGCACCCGTGTTGCACGCCGCGCGAGGTCAGAAGGGGTTTGGATTCCCCTGGAGCTGGAGTTCTCCTGGAATGGAGTTTCAGACATCTCAGCCGCCATGTGGGTGCTGGGGATCGAACCCGGGTCCTCTGTAAGAGCGGTCGGCGCTCTTAACCGCTAGGCCATCTCTCCAGCCCCGATAAATCTACTTTTTAAAAGTGTCCTAGCAGAGCCCCAAAGTCTACCTCTTCCTGTTCTCCCTGCCTCATCCCCATACCCAAGCCCAGATGGACTGGCCACAGGCAGTGCTCTAAGCACTGAGGATCTTCCTTGGGGACTCTGCCCTCAGTGGTGGCTGTGTCGGCTTAGCTGTGACCATTAAGGCCGGGGGAAGCTATAGGAAACATCAAAGCTCCTAGTCTCACGCCTCAGAATAGAGGCATCAGCAAGGCCCTGGCCAATACCAGGGGTAGAGAGCAGCCCTGGGCCCTGGAGGCCCAGCCTGATGGGAGACAGGGGACAAAAACAACTGCTCCCATCAGACTGGCCAGTTAGAGTCAACAAACCTCAGCTCCTCCCTCCTGTTCCGTGGCCGCCAGACATCACTCAACTGGGGAGCTGACTTGTCCAGAGCTTCATGCCTCTCCTGGGCAGGTTCCTGAGGACACTGAAGGTACTTGTGTGCCTGGCTACCACAGGCAGCTGTGGGTAGAGTGAGTGCTGGGTGCCATAAGGGAGCCACGTGCAATGTGGGTAAAGGAGAAAGCCTTTAGGTAGGTGCCAACAGTGTCTTTTTGCAAGGAGCCAGCAGAGGGCACCCACTCCCTCAGGCTCTGCTGTCCACATAGATCTAGACTGTGGAGCCAGGTCACAGGGCAGCAGAGGGCCCTGTGCTGGGCCACCCCTAGTGTACCTGAGTCTTTGTCCCCAACCTCAGAGCCCAAGCTGCTGAGGTGGCTACTCAGAGTACACAGTGCTACAGGAAGGCCTGGGGGCATGGGTTCTGCTGGGTCATCCCCTCCCTTGCTGGTGACCTACTGGGCTCCTGGATGCCTGCAAATGGCTACAGCTCACTGTGCCCCCAGCACACAGTGTGCAGGTTCCAGCAGAGTCCTGGGTGCCTTCGCAACAGCTGGGTGCTCAAAGGAATGTGGGTCAGGTTCCAGCAGCTGGAGCGGCTGCCCAGCCACTTTCTCAGGAGCTCCCTTGGGCGGGGGAGAGGGGCCGTTCCCTCTCCGATGGAGCTCACCTCCCCAGGAGTCTGCACCAAGATTCCCCGAGCACACCTGCTGCAGCACTGCACCCTCCCATGGCCTGTGAAGGGACAGCCTGGCTCCCACGGGTGCTGGCTGGAAGTCAAAGTCAATGTGAATATTTCATGGATAGCAACATAAATAATGCACTTACGCAGAAAGACAACATGAATATTTTATTTATTGAAGTGCAGCCAAATTTGGAGGGTTCATGCTATGGATGATGGCCTTCCGGGTCCAAAGGTCACGTGGCAGGTAGTGCTAGCCCGGGGCAGTTCTCTAGCACAGGCCTGTGCTGGGGGTACATATCTGAACTTACTGTCCTACCAGAGCTGCGGTTCAGGTTCGCACCGGCTGCCCCTGCCTCCCACCCACCCACCTGACTCCACCGGTCCTCCAGGGCCCACAGGTTTTGCATCTGGGTATCCAGTTGTTGGGGCCTTAGCAGCTCTGTGTGGAGATGGATCCTTCTGGCCATGCTAGGCTGAGGCCTCAACACCTTCCACCCAATCTCCTCATCCCCTGGCCTCTTCTCCTTTTCCTCCTCCCAGCAGACATTTCTTTTTATTTCATGATAAATTTATTTTTTTTTTTTTTATATTTTTTGGTCTTTTTGAGACAGGGTCTCCCTGTAGCTCTGGGCTGTCCTGGAACTCCACTCTGTAGACCAGGCTGGCCTCGAACTCACAGAGATCCGCGTCGCCTCTGCTCCTCCAAGAGCTAGGATTAAAGGCATGCGCCACACGCCCGGCATATTTATTTATTTCTGTATGTGTATCAATGTCCTGTCTGCAATGCACGTTTGTGCACCCGTGTCGGTGCAATGCCGCGGAGGTCAGAAGAGGGTGTTGATTATCCGGAACTGGAGTTCTCCTGGAATTGATGTTTCAGACGGTTCTTGGCCACCATATGGGTGCTGGGGATCAAACCCGGCTCCTCTGTAAGAGCGGTCGGCGCTCTTAACCACTAGGCCATCTCTCCAGCCCGGTTTTTGTTTTCTTAAGGTCCGTTGAGGATCTAGTCCTCAGGGGTCTCTCGGGATTTTTTTTGGGGGGGGAGGTGGGAGATTCTACCTCCTGAGTGCTGGGATTAAAGGTGCACACCACCACGCCTGGCTAAAAATGTTTTAAAAGAAAAAAATCCTTTGGCTTTTATTTGAGACAAGGTCTCATTGTGTTTCAGGCTGTCCTTGAACTCATTAGTGGCTGAAGATGACCTTGAACTCCTGATTCTCTTGTCTTCACCCCCTCAGTGCTAGATTACAGGTGGTGTGCTACAACACCCTGTTTATGTGGGGCTGGGCATTGTGCAGCTGGGCAGCCACACTTTCAACTTGGGATGCATCCACAGCCCAAAACATTATTTAGTCCAGCCGTGGGTGGCATACACCTATAAGCCCAACACTGAGAGAATAGGGGCAAGACTGTCAGGAGTTCAAGGGCAGTCTCAGCTACATTGTTTGTTCAAGTCCAGCCTCAACTACATGAGATCCTGCCTCAGCAAAATATCAAAAAATTAAATTCATAAATAAAAGAATTGGTGCTTGTCACCTCTACTGATTGAAGTGATTTTGTATATTGGTCCTGAAATGTAAATTTAGATAGCTTTCCTGTATTGTTTTATCAACAAACTAACATATATATACTAGGGAGTTACAGGGAATAGGATCACTGTCTAGCATTTCTCAAACTAGCATCCCATGGAACATTAATAATTCCCAAAACACTCATACAAATGCTATATATAATCTGGCCCTTTTCATTCCCCACCAAATAGCTTTGGGGAAAACACTATTGAACAAAATCCACAAATTACTTTTCTGTTGAATATTGCAGAGACTCTTCAATGGGTGTGTGTGTTATAGAGCTCCTCACATTCATTTCACCTTGTTCAGGGAATTGAGACTTTGAGCACCAAAGCAAGGGTGTTGCAACTGTGATACTAAAAACTATGCACAGTATTGAAATTCTTCTCCTTCACCTTAAGCAAACAGACCCTTATCTCTTACCCAGTTATCAAGCCTGGAAAGTCTTGGTTGTACCCACCTCATCCACCCTGATTAATGCCCACAATTCTAAACTCAAGGAAAAGATATAAGCAGGTGGTTACTGTTTGGCTTTCCTCTCAGAAATGCCTTGAAATTCCTATATAAATTAAGCCATCTTTTCCTGGTACCAACTTCACAACGCAGAGGAATAATAGCACTCACTGTTCAAGTAAAAAAAAAGTTTTTTAGTAGCTCAGTGCACATTCAATGAAAATCCCATGAAATACTTTATAGAATTAGAAAAGTAATCCTAAAACTCATAGGGCAGCTCAGAAGACCCCAGGTAGCAAAAGCAATCCTGAACAAAAAGCAGTAGATACGAAGTTAAGGATCTAGATAGTTCATTAGTTTAGCACTTTTTCATTTCTATCTTTTCTTTCTCTATTTTTAAGTGTTTATTTAATCATTTTTTACTTTATGTATAATAGTGTTTTACCTACATATACATGAGTGATCTTAGGGTGGTCACCACTCTGAATATTTCATAATGATCTAAGATGAAAGGCAGATTGACTCTGGAGTTCTATAACCTGCATATATATTTACTATATTATTATATAAATATATATAATCATAGGATTCTAGCTCCTTCCACAACACAGGCCACATGGTAGTTGGCTTAAGACAACAGACATTGTTGCTACAGAAGTGATGCTATGTGGAGGAGCACTTGATACTCTGTCAGAGTTCCCAGGTTCAGGTCTCAACACCCACATGTGGCCTCCAACCACTTGTCAAAAGAGAATAAAGGCTGCAAAGCATGGAAAAAAGAGAATAGGAACCCAGCCTGCTAAAAGTGAAAGACAAAATGGAACGGGAGTAAATATATTTTGCTCCATAGGAATACCTCAACTCCTAAACCACAACCCTAACCAGCCTTAATGCAAACAATTCCTAACCCTCAACTAAAGCCAGCGTCAAAGTCATTCTGGACCCAACCATTACTGGGCTTCTTTGTACAGGTGGCCTGTTGTGCCTTGGGAGCATGTACACAAGAGTGTGTGGCCACTGATTGTGTCTTCATCTCAGGTACACAGTCCCTGGGACTTTGCAGGTAACCCAAAAATGTATGGTCATATATATAGGATACATACTAGAAAATACAGGGATCAGGAGGGAGAGTGGAAGACACTGAGAGGAAGATGGTCTGTCAGATGAGGACAAACAGGTATGGGCAGGATGGATTGGAAACACCTCAGCTTCCCCAGGGCTGAGACACTCCTGAAAGCCAGCTTCCCAGATCATGGTATGATGGGATGATAGGTTATGACATGCTTATGGAACTGTGCCTTGTTCACATGCAGTGGGAGGAAGGGGAAGGGATAGTAGCCCAGGCAGCTACCTTAGGGAAGGTCCACTGTGAGGAAGGAGGACCCCAGGAAGTGACCTCACCTCTGTGACTCACTCAGTCCAATAAGAAGCTCAGTGGATCCTGGTTACGGTAACCAGACAGTAGCAACCTGAGCTGCCTCACTTGTCTGGAGAGACTGGATCCAGCAGGATGTTCTCTTGCTGCTTGCGTCCTTCTGGAGGCTCAGGCCCCAGGAGAGGCAGGAATCAAGGCTGTGGAAACTTTTGGAAGATGCCCGGGTGCGCCCTCTAGCCCCACCAGCGCATCTGGCCATTTTCCCACAGGGATGCACAAGTGAATCTGGTCAGTCCAAGCAGAAAATCTTTAAGATCTCCCTAATATACCCCAGTCATAGTGTTGGGAGTGTCATGTGTGCATGCGTGTGCGTATTGCGTGTGCGGTGTGTGTGTGTGTGTGTGTGTTGTGTTTAGAAATAGTAAAAGACGAAGTGAAGGAAAGTTACCTTTTCTCCTTTTCTCCCTCAGTCACGATGAGCGAAATTACCTCTTTTTTGACCTTAGTGGGTATAGCGCAATGATAATCATTTGAGAAGTCTGGGTAAGGGTGTTTCTATGTTTGATTTTCTTCCTTGGTCCTTCCTCAGCATGATGAAGAGGCAGCTCGTTAATTTTTCATGAGCTTCTTGCCCAGCTCAAGGCCCCAGCCGTCTAAGAGAGCTGTAAGAAGTTGGTGACCAGCTACCTGTCAACTGCTGGGTTGCGGAATGGGGACTGATGAACTTGTGTATCTACCTTACATTACCTTCTACTCAAGATCAGGTATACCAGCCACCTGGCAGCTGTGAACCTGTGACATGCAAAGGTGTCAGTGACCAGCACAGGGTGGTGCGCTCTCTCCTGGTTTGGGTTGTGGGAGGAAACTTCCACTGCTCTTTGTGAAGAGGTACTTTTCTCTCAGAGGCGTCATCTATTCAAGAACTAAGAGGGCATTTCCCCTAGCTTGCATTGGCTTGGGCCTGGCCTTTCCAAAGTGGCCAGGCCAGGACCAAGTCTAGTTTTATGGAGATTAGGCCGTCTGTCCGTAAAGCCTGCACTGTGTCTAGCCCAGCACATTTTTAAGTCCTTTGGGGACAAATGCATAGTCTTCATTCCTCGCATTGTGGTGAAATGAGACTTTTACCCTACATCTGCTTAAGCTACCGGGCATAACTGTAGCAGGATCACCAATGGGAAAACCAAGAAGCCCTGTCTCATCCGAACCGAGAAACCTGGGAAGGTAGCACGGTTTGGGTTACTTATCAGTCTACAGCCCTCCTCAGTAAGCTACTCGGATGAATTATCCGTGTAGAGAGCAGCTGTAGCGGTTTTCCCAGTGCCTCATCTCAGATCTCTGAAGCACCACAGTCTAAACCCTCCCAGTCCAGACACACTTCTGTTCCCAATGCCCCTAGATTTCCTGGCAGGTGGTGGCTCACAGTGCCTGAGGGGGGGTGACAGCCTGTCTGTATTCATACAGATATGGACCTTCGAGAAAAGTTGGCAAGAGGACAACTGGAAAGGAAGGAGTGGGCTTTGGGTGTGGAGGGGGGTAAGAACCCATCTGCAGAATAGAAGTTGTGGGCTAGTGTTGGGGGTTGAGGCATGGCCAAGCACCTTCCTACTGGGATTTCCACTGGAGAGGTGAAGCTGAGACTTCACCTGTAGTGGGCATTGACAACATGACTTGCGGTGAGTCTTCCTGGGTCAAACAAGTGAAAAGAGCAGCCCTAAGGGGGAAAAGCATGGGAGCTAAAAAGGGTCTGTGACTCCTAGATGGCGAGAATACCATCACCCACTCAGCAAGCCCACCATCGCTCTTCCAAGTGCGTAAGTCCACAGGGTGAACTGGACAGACAAGTGGTTAGGCCCCCCGAGATTACTTCACAACATGCTCCAGAAGTACGTTGACTGACAAATGCCATTGCGCCTTGACCTCTACCTGTGTGACTCTTTCGCCTCACAGCCACATAGAGCAGTTTGCCATACGACTTCATACCGCTCGGTGCTGACCGTCAACAGCAAAAGAGCAGGAAGGCTCTCAAACAGATATTCTTATCTCACTCCATTAGTGTGTCAATAAATATATTTCATAAGACCTCTGGATTAGAGAGATGTAAGAGGAATTTTGCAAAAATCTGGGACCTGCCAAACTCAAACCACCTGTGGATACCGTGAAGCTCCACATGCCGTTCCTCAACATCCTTGCGAATATGTGAATTGAGACTAATGACAAAAGTGGAGGACAGAAGGCAACTCCCAAGAGGAAGAGGTGGCTTGGTTGGTGTCTGAGAAGGTTGAAAGGAGGGTTCAGTGCTGAGTTCCACCAGGGAGTTGCCACAAGTGGCCCTTGGCCTGAGTGAGATGTGAGGTGCAGTCAGATGGATGTCCTGTTGTAGGGACACAGATGGGAGTTCTCTGGAGGGCAGAGAATGCTTCTGGTTTTTGCTCTCATCCATGTGGAAGTCTCAGGAAGGACAGTGATCATGGGAAGCCATCTCCCTCATCTCCGTGGTGCTCACTTCAAAGCTGCCTATGCTGACCACTCATCTGTTTCTTCCTTAGACCTGGAACCCTCCTCAGAATCAGCTTCTGAGCTCCCAGCAGAAATGGCAGAGGCATCTGATATGACCACACCCAGCTTCTGTGCATCAGAACATTATCAAAGGAGAAGAGCTGGGACCCCAACTAGGAATGCTGTAGGGAACCCACTGATTGGATCGGCCCAGCCACACATCCTCTCTGCAGGCATGTATCGAGGAGTAGATGCTGCCCACATCAGCTGATGCACAGCTCACACTACCAGAGATGATGGCAGAGCAATGCTCCAGCTCCTGGGCGGGCCCCTTTCTAGGCCTGTTCTGGTGGCATTAGAAGAAATAGACCGTGTCTCCTCTATACCTAACATCAACATATTGTTAGAAAGGTTTAGAATGAACTGCTGCCATGGTAGCCAGCAGCCAACCTGCAGGGCAGATAGTGCGATCCGTTATCGTTCACCAAATCTACCTCCTTGTGTCTTACTCTTTTTAAT
Source organism: Rhizomys pruinosus (assembly GCA_009823505.1). Taxonomy (NCBI): domain Eukaryota; kingdom Metazoa; phylum Chordata; class Mammalia; order Rodentia; family Spalacidae; genus Rhizomys; species Rhizomys pruinosus. Next base: position 134,267 of record VZQC01010901.1, read on the forward strand.
GTTTGTTTGGAGTTTTACAATGTTCCATAGCTATATTAAAGATATATTTTAATTGTCTGGGGTTGGGGGAATTGTTTTTAAATATTAAGATTGACCATTTTATGAATTTTTCAATTGTTGTTCACATTTCTTTCCCTCATTCAAAGAAATAGCATGTTGGCCTGGAGTTGACTGCCTCCCATGGTATATCCCATGGACTATTATTCTTGCTAAGATGCGAACTCAATATAGACCTGAAGGTGTCCTTCGCCGCTGAATTTTCTTACCAAGTTCCTGGCTAATTCCATACTCCTATCTGAATGTGCGTTGGGCCACTGATTTGACCAAAAAGATAGACAGTCCAATTGGCCATGAGTTGTCCTTGCCCAAATTTTCCATGGACCAAGTATCACTATCCATGGCCAGCAGTTTGGTCACTCACCTCCGGAATTTTCGATATGGACCAATATCTCCATGGTCAGAGTTGTCCTGCCCTGATTTTTCCTCCAATCAGCGAGTTCTGCCAATTTCATGACAATATCCATGGCCAGAAGTTTGTCTCTCGCCCAGAATCCTACTGGAACTTTTAAATCCAATCTTGCAAGACCACACCATACCCTGTTAAGGCCCTTCCATTCCAAAGGCCAGTAAATGTTTGTCTCTCCTGATGCCCATTAGAATATTTACGTCAATTTGAGACGAACCATAGCTGGCTCCTATCCATGAGCCAACACCCTAGAATGACATTTGTAGCAAAAAAAAAAAAAAAACTTTTTAATATTATTATAATAATATTCATAAAGAAAGAACCACAAACTAAACAGTCAGACACAAGCTCTCAGAACGAGTAAGACAAGTTGCGCCTAACTGGAACGACAAAAATATACCCTGTTCTCCATGGCAGAGTTGTCCTTGCCCTGAATTTTCCATGGACCAATCTCCATGACCAGAGTTGTCCTGGCCCTGAATTTTCCATGGACCAAATATCTCCATGGCCAGAGTTGTCCTTGCCCTGAATTTTCCAGGACCAATATCTCCATGGCCAAGTTGTCCTTGCCCGAATTTTCTATGGACCAATATCTCCATGGCAGAGTTGTCCTTGCCCTGAATTTTCCATGGACCACATCTCCATGGCCAGAGTTATCCTTGCCCTGATTTTCCATGGCCAATATCCCATGAGTTGTCCTTGCCCTGAATTTTCCATGGACCAATATCTCCATCAGCCAGAGTTTTCCATGCCCAGATTCTCCATTAGCTGAATTTTTTCATTTTTCTACTGGATTGAGGACCCCCATGGAAGCAAATTCTCTGTGACGGATTTCTCCATGGATTGAGTACTCCATGGGCTAAGGTTTCCATGGAATGAAGTCCCCATGCACTCGAGTTCTCCATGGACAGTTCTCTGGACTGTTTTCACACTGGCCTAACATTTTCATGACGTGAGGTCCCCGTTCTTCACATATTAATACTAATAAAGTTCATTGTTTACTCATTTGAACTTGTATGCTTACTTGTATGCTTTGGGTATGAAGTCCCTACAAGGAGAGAACATTTAGTATAGCAAGTGTGTTCAGACAGTAGTCCCAAGCCAAGCACTCTGTCATGGAAGGAGGACCCTTGCAGGCCATCCTAGAAGAAGGAAAAGAACACGCTGGTGTTACTGGAAATGGGTGACTGGCCCAGTCCAAGGGATGCAGCTACATCGTGTGAGCAAGGGGCTGCGTGCAACAGAGTCTAGAGTTGGGGATGTAGACTCTGAGGTCAGGGAGGCCAGGATCGTGAACAGAAGTTTCTTTTCCTTGGGCTCCTGGGTCTGTTGAAATGGACAGCAGCCTCCACTCAGAGTAAGGTGAGGTCAACTTGACTCTATGTCCTGTCCTTCTCACCCCCCCCCCAAGCTGGGCACACACAGTGCCTACACCTTGGATCATATGCAGTAGACAACTTGAAAAGACAGAATACAGTTTGAGCAGCACTTTAATTCCCTGAACTTGCTTAAAAAGATGGTTTATATACAACATTGCAAGGCTTTTCACAATCTGAGGATGCCAAGAAATGATAAAGCCCAGCCCCTCTGGAATAGGCTTATATACTGGTGACCACTAGGGGTGCTTCAGCAAGGCATGCAGTGCCCACAGATGCCGAAGAGCTGTCACAGTATCCCCTGGAACTGGGTTACAGGTGGGTTGTTAGCAGACTTGTGGGTGCTGGAAATTGAACTCCCAGACCCTGTCCAAGAACAGCCAATGCTCTTGATTGCTGAGCCATCTCTCAAATGGAAATTCTTCCCATCATTTGATTTTTCAGTCGTGGGTGTCCACTTAGTCACCAAATCTAAAAAATTAAGATTTAATCAATACTCAATTTTTCCTTCCTCATCTACCCAACGCATTCCTGAAAGATGGTTTAACTTGGTCTGTATCTTCATTTCTACTGCCACAGCTTCTTTGGAGTCGCTGGCATTACCTTGGAGTTCTCAATTCTAACCTACCCCTCCACTGCCCACCCAGAACCTATCCAGCTAAAGTGATTAGAGTTTGGAGTGATGAACTTACCACTTCCAGTCTAATCTCCAACTTTCACATTTATTTCCCCAAATCTCAACACGATCCATGCACAAACTCCAGCTTTTCTGCCTTCTCTTATTGCTCTATCAGCCTGAAGGGACTTTCTCACATTAGCTGACAGGGAATCTCCTGTTTACCATTCAACAACAACCTTTCCCCATTTGAGAGACCTTCCTTGTGTCATATGAAATTAGTCATTCCACTTCTTCTTCTATATACTGATGTGCAGCAGCCTACCTCCAAAACACAGTGTTTTTTTTTTTTTTTTTTTTTTTTTGGTGTTTTCGGACAGGTCTCCCTGTACCCAGCTACCTGAACTCACTGTGACAGGTGGCCTGACTCACAAAGACGTCTACTCTCCTCCCGAGTGCAGGATAAGGCGTGCCCACCACGCCGGCTAAAACACAGTGGTTTTTAAAATATTTTATTATAGTCCCTGATTTTGTGTGTCAGGAACTTAGGGAGGACTCAGCGGCTGTTTCTTATTCCTATCCTGTGTGCTTGGTTATACTGGTGCTGTAGGAGACTGGAGAATATTCAAGAAAGAAAAAACTTTAGACAGATATCTTTTAAACATTCATTTAAGTGAAGAATGAGTGATGGGTCAGGCAACGCTCAGACCAAGAGGTCCTGAAAGCTGCACCTAACAGAGCAGCAGATTTGTAAAGGAACAGGAAAGCAGAGCTACTGTCTGAATGGCTCTTGATAAGAATTTGCCTTATTTGTAAATGGTCCACTCAGGTGGATGTCGGTGATTGGCTAAAACTTGGATAATTGTGTTTGGCTAAATCTGACTGCTCATTACTGACATTACAGAAAAAAACTCAGGCAAACAACTACCTGTTGACTTAGTTTAACATCAACTTTAAGTGTCTAACATTCTATATCCAAGCTGGGCACATTTATAGAAGATAGGGTTCATGTGGACCCCTGTGTTTCTTCATGAAATTTAAGGGCTCCTCCTTGTGGTTCCTCCAGCAAGGCAATCAATAGTATTTTCTACACTGCCTTATATGCCTGTAAGGCCAAAGTAGGGAGCTGCTTACCCTCTTCAAACTAGAATCACATATCAGAATGATAAAGTGAAACTTTATTTACATTGAAAATGATCACAGTTCACCCAGTTTTAAGGTCACAGAAAAGGATCCTTTTCAGTGGGAGGCATGTCAATGAACTTATAGTCTGTTAAAATTCATCACTATGTTCTACATTTTCCCTAACTACTGTATATGGGATTACGTTATGATGTATAATGGACTACTTATTTAATGCACTCTTTCAAGATCAAGAGCTTTATCTTATTCAGCTTAGCATTCCCAGCATGCACTGTTTTACTGCATCAACCATTCTTCTGTCCTTACTCTGTTGGAAGCTCAGGATACTGCAGCAGACCACTAGGCCTGACATCATTAGTGACACACTGTGGCTGGGTTACTTCAACCCTCAAATGAGTGGGACTTTTTCATTTCAGTTCTGTGATGTTTTTATCCACTAACCCATTTTTTTTTCTTCAAGGCACATAGCCAGTAATACTTTCCACCCCATCTTGTCAGTAGTTCCTGGGTAAGAATTTAAGAGAAAAAAACTGGAAAATGGAAATTGTTCACCTACTCATATTGAAGAGCAAAATAGAGCCTGAAATTGTTAGAGAAAGAAAGTTTTATTTTTATAATGCTTTTGTTGATGTTTTGTGTGTTTCAGACATCATTTCTCAGTTCAATTTAGACATATTCCCCTTTCCGTCCCCGCCACCCCACCCCAGATCATGCACTCTGCCATATGTCCTGCATCTTTCTCTCTGTCTTTTTTATGTTTAGGATTCACATTTTTTGTCTTTAATTTTATATTACTCTAAAATATGAAACATACTTCCACTCATATACAGTAATTACAGAATTGAAAGTAAGTGGTACATTGTTTCTAGAGCCCATTAAGAAATTTACATTATATCAACATAGTTGCTTGCAGATAAACAGAAATACGACAATAATGTTGTTCAACTTTGCCTTTCTTTTTTTTTTGGTCTTTTTTGAGGGACAGGGTCTCCCCTGTAGCTCTGGATGTCCCGGAACTCACTCTGTAGACCTGGCTGGCCTCGAACTCACAGAGATCCGCGTGCCTCTGCCTCCCAAGTGCTAGGATTAAAGGCGTGCGCCACCACGCCCGGCATTTATTTCTTTCTGTATGTGTATCAATGTACTGTCTGCATGCAAGTTTGTGCGTCCGTGTCTTGCATGCCGCGGAGGTCAGAAGAGGGTGTCAGATTCCCCTGGAACTGGAGTTCTCCCGGAATTGGAGTTTCAGATGGTTCTCGGCCGCCATGTGGGTGCTGGGGATCGAACCTGAGTCCTCTGTAAGAGCGGTCAGCGCTCTTAACCGCTAGGCAGAATTTTTTGTAATGAAGATCTTTTTTATTTTATTTTATATTTTATTAAAATGAAAGCCCAAGGCAAAACCCTAAGTGCCAGAAGAACTTGGGGAAGGCCTAAGTGACAGGCAGATCCTACAAGCTAGAGTGAAGCTTAGAGGGGCGCATGGGGGCCACATCTGGGAAGGGGGCCTTACTCTGCTTCTCACAGGGGTCCTTCTTTTGTTTGGACACCCCACTTCCTACCAATGTTAATTAGTGCAGTTACTGCTTTTCTGTGTTTAAGGCCTCTTTAGGCTGGTGTCTGGGAGGAGGCTTCCTTAGTATCCCCTATGTCCCTCAGAGAGGGAGCCAGCGCTGGTTATGTTGTACTTTAATTAGGAATTCTGATAGGCGATTTGTCTCCTGACTCTGCCTGAGCAAGCAGGCTGCCTTCCCAGGCTGCCCTTCCTCTGCAGTCTCAGGGCCCTGGGGAGTCTTGCTCTTGGCCTCTGAAAGTGGCCCAGGGCCCTGGAAATGGGTGGGAGGGTACCGGGCCTCCTCTCTCTTCCCAGGCCAGCAGCCTCCCCTCAAGGAACCCAGAGTGGCCCTGACAACCGCAGGGATGTACCCTCCCCAGGCTGCATTCCTGAAACCCTGACTAAGGCCACCTGTTCACACAGGCCCAAACCGGCTTTTCCAGCTGCCTACCAGGCAGCTTCACCAGGCCTTGGCCTCTGATGTGTAGGAGACCGGGAAGAAGGCTGCTGTTTGGACTGGGGCTGGCCTTGGAGAGGAACGGGAAATGTGCTTTTGTCTGAGGTTTGCATGAGAACAGGAACTTACAAACCTTTGTGTGCCTGAACGCTCCAGGGGGAGAGAGAGAAATATCTATTCAGAAGGGAGGAGGGAAGGAGAAAGGACAGGGGAAGGGGAAGGGAAGGGGAAGGCGGTAAGAGCTTTCACTAGGGCTCACACTCAGCCCTCTGCCTCTCACATCTGCACTACAGGGAAAGCTGCCAATGGGCAGAGCCCAGTAGCCCATGATAATGCACCATCTAGTCCCTGCCCCCAATACCCAGAAGTTCACGGCCAAGCCAGTCTGCACTGTGACAGAGAGCTGAGGCCCTGTGGTGGCCCTACATGCCATCCCTGAGCTTTGGGGTCTGGGCCAAATCAGGCTACTCTGAGGGCCCTTCTGGCCACCACCAGTCAGAACCAGAGGGTAGGAGCTAGATTCTGGGCCTGTAAACTGGCCCAAAGTACCAGAAGGACAGCCTCCTTGTAGAGCCTACCAGTCCCTCTGGCAAACACTAGAGAGTCTCACTGCCCCGATTCCAAGCTTAGATGGGTCTTCGAGTGAGCCGGGAGGAGCTCCACAGTGAGCTCCCAAGGCCAGGCTGTGCTCCTGAGCAGCCACCAGGCAGGGCTGGACTGGTGGGATTCTCCCCAGGGACCTTCACCAGCTTCCATTTCCTAAACATCTAGGCAGCAGCCTGGAGGACCCAGCTCAGAAGGACAGGGTCCAAGCTGCTCCTGAATCCACTGTGACCCACCTCCCTGCCCCTCCCTGAGTATCCTCCTCTTCTTCCTCTCCTCTTCTGCTTCTGACCATCCTCTTTCCCTCCCCACTCTCCCTCTCCCTCTCCCTCTCCCTCCCTCTCCCTCCCTCCCTTCCTCCTCCTCCTCCTCCTCCTCCTCCTCCTCCTCCTCTTCCTCTTCTTCCTCTTCTGCCTGTTCCTCCCCCTGCCCACACTTCCTCTGTCTCTCCCTAAGTGAGTCAGCAGGGAGCTGATAACCCATCTCAGTCCCTCAGTCTAGCCACCCTCCCCTTCCAGAATGACCTATACCTGAGGCTTCCTCTGTACCCACACCCTGACGCTGCTGTACCTTCGCTGCCCGCCTTCTACTGTTGCTGGGCTCCTGGGCCTTGCCTAGAGTACTTCCCTCTCACCGTGATGCTCTCCTAGCAGAAGACAGTGGGGCCTGGGGCCATGGGTAAGGAGGCCCAGGATGCCTCCCTCAAGGCCCAGCCTTGCCATGGACCACAGCAACTCACCAGTTAATGGCCTCCACCTTGGGCCCTTCCAGGGAAGCTACTAGACCCTCCTCACCTCTTTGCAGATCAAGGATGCCCATGACCCCTCACCATACTGCCTCTTTACCTAGAGGGTCCAGCCCTAGGGAGGCTGCAGCCTCTGTCTCAAAGTCAGTTCTTGGCCAAGGTGTGTGAGACATCTCCAGACAACTCTAAGACCGCTGTAACTACCAAGCCCAGCCCCTTCCCCTCAGCCTTCCATGAAGCCACCCAGGCTTCGGGGATGTGGACAGATGCTGGGTTGGCTGTGCCCACCTAGCTAGAGACCAGCACCCAGGAAACACTGACAGCCAGGTGGGAGACATGGACTAGTGGGAGGGTTGGGGTTCTTGCTCCTACTAAGGTGCTGATGAGAGCTGGGGTGTGGGAGAATTCTAGACACACCCAGAAAGCAGTGCACAACTGAGATGACAGAGCCTGAACAGAAGACGGAGGGGAGCTGAGGAGTGAGGGGGCAGGAGGGGTGAGGGGAGCTGGAAGGGTGAGGCCTGGCTGGGCCCTGGGGACTGGAAGCTCTGGCAAGGCTAGGCCTTTCCCCTGTGTTCCCAGGGGGATAACCAGGCCTAACCACTTAGCTCAGCTCAGGGACTTCCAGGCTGCAGGGCTCCCCCACGGACTTCTGACTTAGCCTGGCTCCCAACACCTTATAAATATTCATGTAAAAACTGAAGAGCCAACTGGTTGCTGATATCTGTAAATTATTTTTGTCCAAAAAAATAGATTTAGCACTAGAGGATGACAAAGGAACAGTGTCCAGGCAGGACAGAGACATGGGTGCCCCCGTGCACCCAGCAATGTTGGGGACCAGAGCACAGAAAGTCTGTGTTGCCAGTTGGCTGCCTGGGGAACTGTAGTTGCACATGGAAATTGTGGGTTGGTGATGAGACACTCTTCTGCTGTTGGCAGTTCCAGATTCTTGACGTCCAAGGTCCACAGATCACACTGACAGACCCAGAGAACGAGGGGCCTCCTGCTCCAGGCTTTAGTAGGCAGAGCCTTGTGGAGGCTTGTTCTGGCTGTTAGCCCCCAACAGCCCTGTACTTGGCAGCTGTCGTCATCCTAGGCTTCAGCAGTAATGAGCAGCAGCGAGCAGAAAGCTGGTATTGCAGCTCTTGAACTGGCCTAGGGTTGCTCAGCTCCTGCAGTGACTAGTGTTCTAGCTCTTGGCCTGGGATGTTGGAACCTGTGGTCCTTAAGCTTTGGCACGCCCAGGGGACTGAGGCCTTTAATCCCCTGTAGTCCTCCTCCTCTCCACTTGTACTCCCCATCCTGGGTCACTCTGAAACTCTCCAGGCTCCTTGCCACTACCGCCCCACCACCGCCTGTTGTCACTTTCACCTTCCACCATTCCTTTGCATGTCAGCAGCGCAGCTCCTCCTCCTAAGGACAAAGATCAAAGCAGGCAAGGAAAGACCACTTGAAAGAAACCTTTCAAGGGTCCTAATGTCGCAATACCAAAGGGAGGCACAGGAGGGCGCCTCCCAGCTGGCTGGAAAAATGAGCCAAATAGCCTGCTTATCCTGCCAGAAAAGGGATATGGAGGGAGTGTTTGCACTAACCATGGCAGATCTTCACACAACTGAAGAATTGTGCTTGCACCAATTACAGGCCTTCTGTTGGTCCGGAAGTGCTCCCCCCCTGGCCTGGTTGAAATGGTTTCTAGAGTTCACTAAAGCTTGTGATGAACAAAAGTCTAGAGCAAGCTATTTGGGACACTTGTGGCTGTAATCCTGCCTTTGGAGACAGAGGTACTTTGGCAGTAAGCAGCTGTGGTTGCAGCACAGCCACCTTGAGACATCCGTGGGACATTCAAAGTAACTATGGAAGCTGCTGTACAGACCTGGACATCCCCTAAACCTCCCCTGAGATTCCAGAATAACTCTAGTCTTTTCTCTTCTTTTCAAACATCTTATCATGTGTTCAACACCAGTCCAACAACAAGGGCCTTCCTCTCCCAGGCTGCCCTACCCCAGCACACACCCACCCCCTTTTCTAAGGACCTTTTCCCTTAAGGACTTCATATTTCCTGCTTTCTGCCCTCCTCTCCCAGCTCTGCTGCTCCCGAGGGCAACAAAAGGCATGTCTGGGAAAAGCCTCAGTGTCTTACCTCTAGGGGCTGGTGAGACATGTTACAGCACAGTGCTTCTTGGTTAAAATGTACACGTGCAGGTGCACATACACATGTACACATACACGCATACACATACTCATAAACACACACACATGCACACATACACATGCATACACATACATATAAACACAACACATATGTATGCACATATGCACATGTTCTCACATACATGTACACACATGTACAAATACATGTATACACACACACACACACACATACACACAGGCATGCACCTATGCCTACAGGCTTTCCTAAGAATTCTTCACCAAGGTGAACCACTATTGTTTCCGAGCACAACAGGAATTAAAGGTGGCTTAGGACACACCTTTTTTTTTTTTTTTGTCTTTTCGAGACAGGGTCTCCCTGTAGCCCCAGCTGTCCTGGAATTAGCTCTATAGACCAGGCTGGCCTTGAACTCACAAAGATCCACCTGCCTCTGCCTCCTGAGTGCTAGGATTAAAGGTGTGTGCCACCACGCCCAGCTAGGACACACTTTTTTTCTTTTTTTAATTTTATTTATTTCTGTATGTGTATGAATGTGCTGTCTGCATGCAGGTCTGTGCACCCATGTCATGCAATGCCAGAGGGTCTCAGATTCCCCTGGAACTGGAGTTCTCCTGGAATTGGAGTTTCAGACGGTTCTTGGCCGCCATGTGGGTGCTGGGGATCGAACCCAGGTCCTCTGTAAGAGCAGTCGGCGCTCTTAACCACTAGGCCATCTCTCCAGCCCCTAGGACACACTTTTAACTGACAGTAATTTGTGATGATTTTATAAGAAGCTAGGGTCATGCCAGGCATGGTGATGCACACCTTTAATACGAGCACTTGGGAGGCAGTGGCAGATGGATCTCTGGGAGTTCAAGGCCAGCCAGGTCTACAGAGCAAGTTCCAGGCCAGCTGGGGCTACAGGGAGACCCTGTCTCAAAAAGACAAAAAAAATATTTTATTACTTTTATTTTATGTGTATGAGTGTATCACTTGCAGGTATGTAAGTGCACCATGTTGTGCAGTGCCTGCAGAGGTCAGAAGAGGGCATCAGATCCCCTGGAACTGGAGTTACAGATGTTGTTAGCCACCATATGGGTTCTAGGAACGGAACCTGGGTCTTCTGCAAGAGCAGCCAGTGCTCTTAACCACTGAGCCATCTCTCCAGCATTAACCCTAAACTTTTAATGATCACCTTTGTTTTGTTTTGTTTGTTTGTTTGTTTGTTGATATATAGTCCAGGCTGTCCTCATACCATCATCCTCCTGCCTCAGCCTCCTGAGTGCTGGGATTATAGGCATGCACCACCATGCCAGCTTGATGGTCATTTAAATTATTCCAATGAACGTTTTTCATCTCTGTTCACATTTTCTAGGACACATTCTTTTGCATGTGCTATTTGTGAGCCCTTAGATTTGTTTATATAATCTGTTTGACATGCTCCTACCTCAGTGTTGTGGTGGGACTACAGTAAGAGCAGCGGCCACAGGCCAGGAGGCAGGGGTAGCCAGATGTGGTGACAAGAGGCAGAAATAGCACACGCTGGGGAGCTGAGACAGACAGGAATGAACTTGGCCTCACCTTTAAACTGGAGTGCCCACAGACAGCATCAAGAAAACTGGAGTCACAGACAGAGCATCTGTCTAGCTCGGTGGCTCTGCCAGCTAGGCACACAGTGGCCCAAGGAGGAGGCTGCTGGGCTGATGGCGCCCGTGGGACTCAGCAGCTTCTCCCTCGGCTTTTTTGTGCTATTTGAGTTCACACAATCCCAGGATTACTATAGCTTGAGTCCTGACCATTTCTCTAGTGCCTGTGTGTTGAAGGCTTGGTGCTGTGGAGAGATGGCAGAACCTTCAGGAAAAGGGGGCTAGTTGAGGGCAGAACATTGGGGAGGGTATCTGCGAAGGGGCTGTTCCGACCCCAGCCCCTTCCTCTCAGTTGTCAGCTTCTGGTCCACTACTGTAAGCAACATTCTTAGCCACATCTTCATGTCCTGTGCCGATGAAGCCATGGGGCAAACCACACAGTGAAACTTTCGAAACCATGAACAAAAGTCTCCCTTTTCTCCTTTGGGTTACCTAGAGTGTCTTACACAGTGACAAAAGCTGGCTAACAACTATTTTGTGTTTTCTTTGAGAGAAGTTAAAATTGGATCATAAAGGGGGCTGGAGAGATGGCTCAGCAGTTAAGAGTGCCAACTGCTCTTGCAGAGGACCCGGGTTAGATTCCCAGCACCCACATGGAGGCTAAGAACTGTCTTTAACTCCAGTTCAGGGAATCCGAAGCCTTCTTCTGACCTCCGTGGCATTGCACGACACTGGTGCACCAACCTACATGCAGACAGTACACTCATACACATAAAAATTAATAGTTAAAAAAATTGGATCATAAAATCTTTTCCCCTCTGCTCTGCCCCAGGAGCACCCATGCCTCGGACTAGGTGGGCAATACCCTGAACCAGCCATAGGCAGCACCCTGCAGCCCCATTCTAAAGAGCCCATCGCCTGCTGCTTACCGTCCTCTGGCCCGAGCCATCTTTCAGTGATGAGGTATGTCTCCAGGCTGACAAACAAAAGCATCTGATACAGACACTCACTTAGGGAAGTGACTGGAACTGGGCATCGCTCGGCCAGTTTCCCACCTGGGACTACACACAGAGAGGAGACAGCAGAGGACTGAGGGAGGTCTTGAGAGTGAGGGTCTGCACATTGGCAATGCTGAGGAGACATGGAGGGGTCAGTTCAGGGCTGCTCACAGAGAAGGCAATGAACCTGGTCCTATGGGGATTGGGGAACAAGTTCAAAGAAGAAAGATTGAATTGGCTGATGGTTTCTGAGAATGTAGTCAGTGGTCACTTGGCTCCATGTACTCGGGCAGACCATAATAGAGAAGATAGCTGTTCACCTCAGGCAGAGAGGAAGCAAAGCATGAGGAAGGGTCTGGGGACAGCCTAGGCCCCAGTGGCTATTTCTTCTAGCTGGGCTGTACCTACTAAAGTTTGTAGAATCTCCCAAAATAATCACTGCCAGCTGGGAACTAAATGCACCAAACACATGAGTCTGACAAGGCTCTTCTGGGATCTCTGGTGTGGAGCAGAGTGGTAAGGCAGACTGGGTCCCAATTCCTAGGAATGTCCTGTGCCCCTGTGCCCTCCCCTGGCTCATCTGATGGACAGTTGAGGAATCAGGGACATTGGTGGGTGCCCTGCTGTGCCACCAGCAGGAGCAGCATTCCTGGGCTCAGCAGAGCCCTCCCTGTGCTGTCAGCTGCCAGCCTGACCCCTCAAGGCCACAGCACTGAAACACCAAAGGAGCCAAGGCTGCACCCAGGCAAAGCAGCCTGAGGTGGGAGGAAGCAAAGTCTTGGCTGTTGAAGCTGGTTTGCAGATCACAGCCTCTCAGGACAGCTGGGGGGTAGGGGGAGGCTGTTCTAGACCAGGGCACATGCATTTAACAGCACAAGCATCCCAAAAGTGTTTCTGGTTGGCAGAGGTGTGAGGGCAAGTCCAGAGTCTTTTTCTGGACTTATCAGAAGGCTGTTCCCCATGCAGGGGTTGGGGGTAGGAAGTTGCAAACATTCAAGGTGGGGGCAGAGGAGCCGCTTCTCCAAGGGCATGCTATATAGACCAATGGGCAAGGGCAGGGCTAGCCCAGCTCTCAGAGGGGCAAAGCCCAGGCCTTCCTATCGTGGGAAGCAGGGACAGCCCATGGCCTGTCATGGCGTGCGTGGCTACTAATTTCGTGGAATCAGCATGTTCAAGACCCCTACCCTGCCTCTCTCTGCCTTTGGGTCTGCCCTTTACAACCCACCAGAGCCCTGCCCTCCAACCCCCTCCTAACTCTCCTGTCGTTAGCGCCATCTCTGCTTCTCTGGAAGGCTGTCTCTTCTGCCTGGCTCTGCCTGTCTGCTCTCTGGTCTGTTCGCAGAACTAGCAGGTCTTTGTAGAAAGAGACACAGCTATACAGGAAGCCACGGGCTCAGCTCTGGTCACTGTCACCCAGACTAAGGTCACTCAGAGCTTGAAGCTTGCGTTGAGCTGATCAAACAGCATGGCATCCAGAGTAGATGGGTGCATTCTTCAGCATCTTCTTCCTTTGTTTGGAAGCCCTCCTGCCTGTCCCTCCCTGGTAGTACTGCCCCTATGGGTAGGGCAGGTGTGTGTGCTTCCCAGTTCACTGTCCCCAAGGAGCAGTAACACACCTGTTACTTCTACTGTATGAGAATGAATGAATGAATGAATGAATGACAGTTACCAACAGAGGCTTCCTCAGAACCCTAGTAGAAAGGATTTGGTCTCAGGGCCAGTGTAGGCCAAGGAGCCCCACAAATGTGTACTCTGACCTCACCCACTGCCCAAACCATATGACTCATCTTCCTGCCTAGTCTTTCCAGTTTCCTTGGGCCAAAAGTGCTCTGGGAACCGCTGAGAAGCTGCAGTGGATGGAGGAGAAGGTGTCCTCCCATGGCACACAGAGACCAGGGTGGGCCCTGGCACCTATGACCTGGGGAACATTCCCCCCAGGTTTACCCTATCCCTTTGGACTGTCTTTAGGGGTACAAGCCAGGAGGTGCCCGCCTTGGTTTGGCAGTGATCCCTTCAGAGGGTGTCTGGCATTTGGAACATATTAGGAACTCCCCCAACTGAGTGACTAACTTAGTAAGACCCCCGGGTCGTGGGCTTTTTAGGCACTCTTCTCCACATGTCTTGTCTAGCCAATCTCAGTGTCTGAGAGAAGCCTTGATTCAAAGTTGGGGACGCCGGGCATGGTGGCACACGCCTTTAATCCTAGCACTTGGGAGGCAGAGGTAGGCGGATCTTTGTGAGTTGAAAGCCAGCCTGGTCTACAGAGTGAGCTCCAGGCTAGCTGGGACTTAAAGGGAGACCCTGTCTCAAAAATACCAAAAAACAAAAAAACAAAAAACAAAGTTGGGGACCCCTGCAGAGGCAGGCTGATCTTTGTGAGTTCAAGGCCAGCCTGGTCTACAGAGCCAGTTCCAGGACAGCTGGGGCTATAGGGAGACCCTGTCTCGAAAACAACAACAACAACAAAAAAGAACAACAACAACAAAAACAAACAAAGCTGGGGACTCCTGTCTCCACACCCGACTCTATTAGTACTTTCTTGCCTGACCCAAGTTCCAGCCTAGAGCACAGGTGAACTCAGCCTTTACTCAGGGGTTCTGGGTCAAAAACTTGCTGTGATTTCATAAAAGATAAATGAGCTAGTAAACAATTTAAATCAGGCTTGCCTTTGAGCAATGGATCCACAAGATATGTAGAATTCCCATGCATTTTAAAGATGAATCACTTTGTCGGGCATGGTGATTCATGCCTTTAATCCTAGCACTTGGGAGGCAGAGGCAGGTGGATCTTTGTGAGTTCAAGACCAGCCTAGTCTACATAGTGAGTTCCAGGACAGCCAGAGCTACAGCAAGACCCTGTCTCAAAAAGGACCAAAAAAAAAAAAAAGATGAATCATTTTATTCTGTTAATATTCACATACATTTTAGTATCTTAACCATTCTTAGTGTACAGTTCAGTTATTGTCTTCCTAATGCCGAATCATTTTCCTTTTCTTTATAAAGAGATCTTCTTAGAGCAATATTGCATTGTAAATAAAATACGACAAATGAAGCAGCGGCGTTGAGACTCCTCAGAAAATCAACTTGAGCAGTCACAACCTTTCTCCCAAAGGAACATCTCAGAAGAGCCGTTCCCATGCAGTACGGAAATCTTTGGGAGTTAAGATCTTACCTGAATCTTATAAGTGCATTTGAGAAATTACCTCCATAGAATTGACAAGCTTTATTAAGATATTTCTAAGCTGGGTGTGGTGATGCATGTCTGTAATCCCAGCACTTGAGAGGCAGAGGCAGGCTGATCTCTGTGAGTTCAAGGCCAGCCTGGTCTACATGGTGAGTTCCAGGACAGCTGGAGCTATAGGGAGACCCTATCTCAAAAAGACCCCCAAAAAAGATCTTTCTAAAAATTATATTAATGAATAAAGGTGTGTGGTGTGCATGTGGGCATGTGCGGTGCGGGGGATTGAACCCTGGCCTCGAGCATGCTAGGCAAGCTCTATCCACTGAGCCACACCCCAGTCTGTGCTATTGTACTGTTGGCCCCATTCATCCCCAGAGCTCTTCAAAATTGCAATCTGTACTCATTCCACACTAGCTCCCCTTTCTTCTCTCCAGCCTGGCATTCAGCAGCCCATTCTCTTTCTGTGAATGTGACTATCCCTAGTCACCTTCCAGAAGTGAACCACCACACCTTACCTGTGACTAGTTTATTTCACTTGCAACACTATCTCAGGATTCACCATGTGGCCTCATGTGCCAGAAATTCTTTCTGTTTTAGGCTGAATGATCTACTGTATGGATGCCCCACATTTCATTTATCCAGCCAGCCATCAAGGGTATGAGCCACCACTACCAGCAAAACCTTCTGTTTCTTCACATTCTCAGCACTTGTTATTTTCTTTTTTTTTTTTTTTTTTTTTTTTTTTTTTTTTT
>VZQC01010901.1:149923-262912 GCA_009823505.1 Rhizomys pruinosus
GAGACAGGGTCTCCCTGTAGCCCCAGGTGTCCTGGAACTCACTCTGTAGACCAGGCTGGCCTTGAACTCACAAAGATCCGCCTGCCTCTGCCTCCCAAGTGCTAGGATTAAAGGCGTGTGCCACCACGCCTGGCTCTATTTTTTTTTTAATAGTCACCATCTTAATTGGGCACATTGGTACATGCCTGTAATTCCAGCACTTGTGAAGCTGAGGCAGGAAGCTTGCTCTGAGTTCAAGGCTAATCTAGGCTACAGAGTTGAGATTCAGTCTCATTAAATCAAACCAAAAACCCACTCCAGCCTTTGAACATGAGCTGGCTCTGGTTTTGATTTGCAATTCCCTAATGATTAGGAATACTGAGCGCCTTTCATTCTGTTTATTAGTCATTTGTGTACTCTCTCTCTCTCTCTCTCTCTCTCTACACACACACATACACACACACACACACATACACACACACACACACACACATATCTCTCTGTCTTACAGGACCTCTCTCATAGCCTCCAACTAGCTATCTAGCCAAAGATGACCTTGAACTCCACATTCTCCTGCCTCCAGCTTCAGACTGCTGGGATTATGGGATTACAGGCATCTGCCCCGTGCCTGGTTTATACAGTGCTGGCACGGAGCCCGGGGCTTCATGCATGCTAGGCAAGGACTCTACTAGCTGAACTACACCCCCAGCCCGGTATATTTTCTTAGATAAGGGTCTACTAGAGTCATTTTCCCATTTTTAAAATGTTTTGAGCTTTCGTTCTCCATGTGATCTGAACTGTTTACTTAAATTCTAAGATGTGGTGTGAAACCTCAGGTTTCAAACAGGCTTTTGAGGATTGTGGCCACGGACCTTGCTGTTACCTAGAGTCTGAGGTCTCCAACTGTCTTCGTGACACCTGATGCCTGGTGTCAGCCAGATATGAAGAATCTGAGGCTCCAGGGGTCAAAGTGGCTCAAAATTCACTAACCTGTCTAATAGTTGAATCTGAGACCAGAGTTAGTCTAACCACCATGAACCACCTCGACTTCTGGGCTTTCTAAAATAAATAGTTTTGCCCAAAAGTAGGAAAAATATACAAAGGCGTCCTACAAATAAATAAGAAAATATAAGCATCAGGTTTTCAGTGGTTTAGAATGTGATCTCACAGGAGAAAGTCAAATGGTTCAGTAAACAGAGCATAGTTTAGCTCTCAGGTAACCAGAGACTTGCACACTGAGGGCACCAGATTAAACAAGTCTTGTACAGTTATGCAGCTTCTCTTCAAACAGAACTTGTTTTCTGGCTACCCAAGTATTGCCCACTACCAGCCTGCAGAGCACGAGAATCCAGAGCCTCTGAGCTGAGGCTTTGTCCTCCCAGCAGGCCCACACTCAGGGTGCCCCACTGGCCACACAGTTACACATGCAATGCCCCCCGAGTCTCTCCTCAGGTTGTCTGCACAGCTGTCACACCTGAGCAGTAGCCTTGGGCCTTCCCCACTCAGTCTGGCTCCCCCTTCTACCTTTCATAAGTGGTTCTCCCAACTGTGCCTCAGTGCTGGATTCCTGGAAGTCTCAATGCACAGGTTTGCTCATTTTCACAGTCATGGCAACATACACACTCATGAACCTTCTGCCCTGAGCAGAAGCAGGGCTGGTCCAGGGCAAAGTGCTAAAGGTTGTCCTCGGAGGAAGCACTGGCAAGCTATACCCAAGCCTGGCCCCTGCATCCTAATGAGCCTGCAACTTCCCAGATGAGAAGTTAGCTAAGGAAAGGGCAGCAGCCTGGCCAAACAGTATTGTTTATAATAGCCCAATCTGAAAGCCACTAAAATTTTCAACCACGGAAGACTGGTTATGTAAGTCTGCTGCATCCTCCCAACGGAATGCCACGTGACCACTCAAAAGGACCCAGGCCAGCATGTGTCTCCCCGGGAAGATGCCTCCCATGTGGCATTTGAGGACAGAGCAGGCTGAGAGATGGACACCCACACATGCCCACTCCAGGGCTGCTGTCGCACTGCAGATGATTCCTTCAACCTCTCTATGCCTCTTCAGTGAAGGGGCCAGGCTCAGGGAACTCAAGTCACATGCTAAGGCCCAGTGCCCATTAAGGAAGGAAGCTTGAAGCTTCTGCAATGCACCCATGCTCCAGAGAGAGGAAGGAGGGCAAGTGACAGGCCTAAAAGGACAGCCACTCTGTGTAGGAGTGGGGAAAATACTTTTTACTTAACTGACATTTTTCTGTAATTTGTTCACTGAGCATATGTCATTCTTAATGTTATGAAAAAGAAAAGAAAATGTCAGAGTTTTAATTTCAACACCACGCCTGCCATTTCCCTTTCATTTTGGATAAAATATTCCCTGCAAGCATTTCTTTCCAGAGCATCTAAGTTCCTAGCAGACCACATGGCTCTTTGCCAGAACCATGGAAATGTCTTCACCTGGAGGCTGTAAGTGCTCAGGACCCTTCTGGGGCCATTCTCCAGCAAGGTATGCCCACCGGTGGGTGACTCAGTACATACAGTGGAAATGACAGACAGTCGGAGACTCAGGAACCATGGAGTATACCATGCATACCACATCACGTAGTGGGATGCCAGGCAGCCATTCTAGTGCTGTTTGTTTAAACAAACCTCAGTGCTTGAAGTGGGAAATGCTATTACATTACACTCAAATTTGTTTCAACTGCCTGCATGTATGTAGATACACACACACACACACACACACACACACACATACACACAAACAGCTCTGCATGTGTGTCCTCTAAAGAAATGTATCAAAGTAGTAAACTGATTTAATTTATTTAATTTAATTTAACTGAGTATGTTATTTGATTTTTCTTTTTCCTTTTTATTTTTTTGGGGGGGTATTTTTTTTTTTTGAGACAGGGTCTCCCTTTAGTCCCAGCTGTCCTGGAGCTCGCTCTGTAGACCAGGGTGGCCTTGAACTCACAGAGATCCACCTGCCTCTGCCTCCCAAATCCTAGGATTAAAGGCATGCACCACCACTCCTGGCTTGATTTTTCTTTTTAGAATGTTTGCACACACACACACACACACACACACACACACACATATATAAAACAGGGCAGGCCCCTGGACTATATAAAAAGAAGAAAGTGAAGGCCGGGTGTGGTGGCACATGCCCTTTGATCCCAGCACTCTGGAGGTAGAGGCAGGCAGATCTCTCTGAGATTGAGGCTAGCCCAGTCTACATAGTGAGTTCCAAACCAGTTGGGGCTGCAGGGAGAGCCTGTCTCAAAAAGACAAAAATCAAATAAATAGAGGAGAAAGTGAGCTGAGCACTAACAATATTCTGTTTCCTGACTGTGTGCCACGTGACCAGCTGCTCCAAGCTCTTGGTGCCTTGACTTCCCCACTGTGGTGGGCTGGATCACCTCAAACCCTTTCTCCCTTCAGCTGCCTCTGGTCAGGTTTTTTTTTTGGTCTTTTTGAGACAGGATCTCCCTGTAGCCCCAGCTGTCCTGGAACTCACTCTGTAGACCAGGCTGGCCTTGAACTCACAAAGATCCACCTGCCTCTGCCTCCCAAGTGCTATGGTCAGGTATTTTAAAACAGCAGCACAGCAACCAGCTGTAACTAGTTACTGACAGGTGCCCCTGCCCCAGGCTCCAAGAGGCCTGGTGTTTCCTGTGTGGCTGCACAGTGTGGCCCCAGGTGAGGATGGTATTGTGATGAGCAGGCTGCTTGAATATAGACAGAGCTGAACACCACAGAGGCCATCAGCCATCAGAGCCTGCTGAACCAGACAGCAGTCTGGGTGTGCTATGGGGTGAACTAAGGTTGGAGACGCATCCTGAACCTCTCCACCCTGGCCTGCTCCAGGTGCTCTGGAATGGCCCCTGTGAAATGGGGCCTGGGGAAGGCTGTCAGGGAGACTGTAACCATCCCAGTGGGGTTCACAGGGTGATCAGCATCTATCCCTGCACTTGGGGCTGTCTGGTTGCCACCAACTGCTCTGTCCCCAGGCTGCGGCTGAGATGTGGCACACTAGGGGTAGCAGAACAGGCAAGGACTTTAGGGATGAGCAGGGTGTTTGCTGGCCTAGGTGCCCCCTCAAAACACTGCCCTGGGGCTGGAGAGATAGCCTAGCGGTTAAGAGCGCCGACCGCTTTTGCAGAGGACCCGGATTCGATCCCCAGCACCCACATGGCTGCTAAGAACCATCTGTAACTCCAATTCCAGGAGAACTCCAGTTCCAGGGGAATCCGATACCCTCTTCTGACCTCCGAGGCATTGCATGACACGGGTGCACAAACCTACATGCAGACAGTACATTCATACACATACAAAAATAAATAAAATAAAAAAAAATTAAAAACACTGCCCTGACTCTGGGATCTCCTTTGTGATTGGGCTGGGGCAATATTCCCTCCCTCCCCTCATCGTCTCTGTGCTGGGGGGTGGAGAGGCTGAACACATGGCCTGAATTTGAGGTGAGTAAGGGGCACTACAGGTTGCGGCAGATGCTGTACTTCTGTGGGTTGTTCACTGGGACCCAAACCCCAGAAGGACCTTGCTGAAAGGGCCACCCAGGCTGAGTGGGAGGCCTCCTGAACCCTCACTTTCCCTCGGAGTGCACAGAGCCTTGTGTCTGGGCTGTGTCTAGAGCCTGCAGGATGTCAGCTGGCTGAGTGGATGTCCCAGTGCTTAGGAAGTCCTAATGGGGAAAAGGTCACAGCATGGAACAACCTTCCCCCTTGGTAGTTGGGATCTCTGCCTGGCTATCATGGGTCTTTGCTCTTAAACAGTTTCCACAGGGTCCTACAGACTGGTGTTTGGCTAAACACTGGACATGGAAGACCCAGGAAATCAACCATCAAAGCTACTGCTGCAGTCTGACTGAGAGCTGGTACCCTCTGAATTCATGTCAGAACTTAACCCCCAAGATAACAGTGTTGGGAGGTCGAACCTTTAGAAGGGATCAGGTTACTGAATGTCTGGAGGTATGGGGACTGCTTCCCTCTCTGCCCCCCTGCACAGGGACCTTCTGGAAGCCACACAACCTCACCGGACAACCGGGTCAGCTGAGGCTAGAGTAAAAAATTTCATCGTTCATCATCTTTCAGATCAAAAGTTTGCTGTAGTGGGAACTGAAGGGGACAGCTTTGAAAGCTCTGCTCAGACGCCAGCGAGTCCTGGGAATGGTGGTGCTCAGCCGTCGCACGCACCACTGGCTGGGCGGGAGTGGAGCCCGCCTCTGGATGGCTCACAGTGCCCACCCTGGGACTCCGGCCAGACACTGCCAGAATACCCTACCCCACGGGTACTACCAGGCACCCATCCCAGAAGAAGCGCCCCTCCCCTCCCAGCAGATACCACCTGATTTAGCTCTTTTGCCAACCCAGTGTCTAAGATGCCCATGTACAATGCACAAAGATCAGGCTTTAAGATTGGGAAAGATGGCTGAGCAGTTACATAGGACCTGAGCTCAGTTCCCAGCACTCACATCAGGCAGCTGACAACAGCCTGCAGCTCCACCTCTAGGGTATCTGAAACCTCTGGCCCCTCAGCACCTGCACTCACATCCACACACCCCATACACATAAGTAAAAATGAAAGAAATCTTAAAAAAGAAAAAGATCAGGCTTCAGGACACACAGAAGGATCAAGAGCACGCCTTTAATCCTAGCACTTGGGAGGCAGAGGCAGAGGCAGGTGGATCTTTGTGAGTTCAAGGCCAACCTGGTCTACAGAGTGAGTTCCAGGACAGTTAAGGCTACAGGGAGACCCTGCCTCAAAAAGACCCCCATATATATATATATATATATATATATATATATATATATTAATATTAGTACGTAGGAGATAGAGAGAGAGAGAGAGAGAGAAGAGGGCAATGGTGCTCAGTAAGTCCATAAGAAAGTACTCCCCGAGGGGCTGAAGAGATGGCTCAGCAGTGAAGAGCACCAGCTGCTCTTGCAAGGGGACCAGGGTTCTAATCCCAGCACCCACATGATGGCTATCAACCATCCTTGACTTCAGTTCCAGGGGATTTGATGCCCTCTTCCGACCTCCACTGTCATTGCATGACACACGGGCACTTCCATACATGCTGGCAATATGCTCATACACATAAAATTAAAAAAAAGAATACTTCCTGAGACAAGGCTCCCTGGGAGAAGGCTAGAAGAGGCAGGGTCCTTCTGGCTGAGGACTGCCAGCAGGAGAATGTTCTTGGGCCCCGTCCTTTCAATTCTCCCTGGAGCACATAGGAGCAGCAGACAGGTGCAGTGGACAGCCAGACGGGCAGCACAGCCCCCCCCCCTGCCCAAGCCAGATTGCCGTCCTTAGTGAGAAGAGCTGGCCATACCTGTCAGCATCAGGTTGACCTCCTTTTTATTTCCAGTCTAATGTTCACTTAAAGGGAAAATTTTTATGTTAACCATGTAAATTCTTTTTTTTTTCTTTATTCTTTTGAGACAGGTTTCTCTCTGTGTCTCTCTGTCTCTGTCTCTCTCTCTCTCTCTCTCTCTCTCTCTCTCTCTCTCTCTCACCCAGGTTCTGGAGGAAAGGAGCTCACAGTGATCCTCCTGCCTCTACCTTCAAAGTGTTGGGTTTACATGTGTATGCCACCATGCCCAGTTTAATTATGCAAATTCTGCAATTTTTATTTCTGCTTTTGTTCCTAAAGCAGACATATTCCAATTAGCAAAGAGGAAGATCTATATATTGAATCAAATGTTCAGATTTGCCTCTCTCAGTCCCCATCAGGCCTTTCCTCAGGGATCCAGGAGCAGGGCAGAGGGGGAGAGAGGGTGGCAGGGCAGTGGGTAGAATGCGGACCTTATTGATCCTGTCCACCCGGTTCCTGACTACTGTCCTCTCTGCTTGTCACTGTGCCTGGCTAGGGCCCAGACCTGCTGGCTGGGGGCAGGGAAGGCATTTCCACCTCTGCTGAGCCCAGGGCCATATCTGCTGACTAAACAAAGCACTGCACATAAGAGGCATCCTGGGCACCTCACAGCAGCCCTGCCTTGGCCCAAGTGTGGATTTGTGAGAGAAGTCTATTGGTAGCTCTGCAGGCTGAGGTCCAGAACTGGCAAAGGCTGGGCCCCTCCAGCCCACTCCTCTCCTGTGTCACACTCTTGTGCCTGAAGCTCAGGGTGCCTCCTGAGCAGCTTCTACTGCGGCCCAGAGAAGGCCATCTGGGGGCAGGAGCTCTACAGGCACTTGCTGGTGGGTCTCTGAATATTGATGGGCACCTGGCTCTGCTCAGCTCACCCCTGCCCTTCCATAGCCTACTCCAGCCTCTTCTTCCAGGGAGCCTCCCAGGGCTCTGCCAATATCTACACTGCAGCCCTGTCTACGGTGACTCCCTACTTTGGAGCACTGGCTGAGGACTGGCTCTGGGCTCTCCTCCATTGATCTGCCCTTCCACAGCAGTCACATTTCCTGATGCGAGGGTACAGCCCTAGAGAAGGAGGGGCCCCATCCCTCCTTGAATACAAAAACTGCAACCCCAGCCACGGAAGCTCCATCCTTCCCTCTCTTCTCTTCCACTCTCCCTCCCTCCTCCCCTTCTCTTCCTCCCTCTCTCTCCCCTTCCCTCTATCCCTCTGTCTTCTCCCTCCCTCCCTCCTTCCTCCTCTCCCTCCTCCTCTCTCTCCCTCCTCCCTCCTCCCTTCTCTCCCTCCCTCTCTCTCTCCCTTCCCTCTATCACTCAGTCTTCTCCCTCCCTCCTCCCTCCTCCCCTTCTCTTCCTCCTTCTCTTCCTCCCTCTCTCTCCCCCTTCCCTCTATCCCTGTCTTCTCCCTCCCTCCTTCCTCCTCTCGCTCCTTCCTTTCTCTCCCTCCTCCCCTTCTCTTCCTCCCTCTCTCTCCCCCTTCCCTCTGTCACTGTCTTCTCCCTCCCTCCTTCCTCCTCTCGCTCCTCCTCTCTCCCCCTCCTCCCTCCTGCTTCCCCAGGCCCCACACTGACTCCAGCTCCAGCACCCTGGAGGGGCCCCTCCAGGAGCCTCCCTGGCAGTGGTATCTTCTTCATGCCCATCCCGTCCCAACCCTAGGCAAGAAGAAAGGGAGTGACCCGGGGACACCATTGCTTCTGCTGGCAGCTAGGCAGCCCTGGAGGTTTACCCTACCCTCAAGGCTCTGAGGCAGGTCTGGGCTCGCCTCAATGACCATGCTGGCTCTCACCCGTTTTGCTAAAAGCAGTTTACCTGAAGGCCCAGCAGTGGGGGTTGGACAGGGCTGACTGTGCAGCAA
This sequence comes from Rhizomys pruinosus, assembly GCA_009823505.1. NCBI lineage: Eukaryota > Metazoa > Chordata > Mammalia > Rodentia > Spalacidae > Rhizomys > Rhizomys pruinosus. The sequence goes on from VZQC01010901.1 coordinate 158,134, forward strand.
GCTTGGTGCGGGGCAGGTAAGGCTGCTGCTGATGGGGAGCCTAAGGCCTGCAGAGACACACTGAAAACACAGGCGTCACACAGTGGCCCACACGCATGCACACATATACACAAATGCTCAAATATACCCATGCACACAGACATACACAGGTGTACCAACACACACACATGCACACACACACACACACAAAGATACACCAACACGAATACAAGGTAACCCCCCAATTGCACATATACTCAGCTTGTAGGCACACAGACCCAGGACAGTCAGACACACATCCCACAAAGACCCCACATACAGAGCTCACAAGGATAAGGGAATGTTCCACACATAGCACTGCATACTCACACTGGCATTCTTCTGGACACCCGTACATGTGCCTCCATCTCCCTCACACTTACCCCCTCCCATCTCATACCCACACAGACACATACCTTCCCTCTGGATCCTCCCTGCCTACACCCACCACCAGCCCCAAGGGACACAGGCATGTTGGTCTGGCAGCTAGCTGAGGTTTCCTAGGAAACGCTGTCACTACCATGTCACTGCAGAGCCTGGGGAGGCCTGGGGCATGTGCTGGATGAGCCCAGAGCCCATCCTGGGGCTCAGACTACAGAGGATGTGGGCAGATGAAGAGGAGATGCCCAGTCAAGGGCCCACAAGCTACCTACTAAAGCCCAAGGCTCTGCTATGCTATCCTTGGACCCTGTGCCATGGCTGCGGCAGGAGAATGTGGGTATGATGTACCTCCTGCCCGCCTGCTTCTCTGCACTCAGGTCTGTGGTGCCCACAGAGTGCATTCACTCAGGAGATGCCTGCTTTCTAGGAGGTAAAAACAGCCATGGGAATTAGGAGCTGAGGGAAGCAGGCCTTGGAGCCCAATTTGCCTACTAGACACATGATGAGGGTGGAGGGCTAGGAGGCCTGGCATGTCCAGAAAGGACCAACAGGCTCCCAGAGGGTCCAGACTGGAGCCTCCTTCTCAGCCCTCTGCTGGGACCAGCTGGAGGAGTAACTCTGAAGGCACTACCCTGGCCCCCTGCAACTGGTCTAGCTTTGCCCCCAAGCAACTTTGAGTCCACATGCTGATGAGGGCCAGGCAGGGCCTGGAGGATGAGAGAGGATCCTAGGCATGCAGACAGGAGGACCCACTCTGATGCATGGCTGCCAAACTATAGGGGACAGAGCATGTCAGGGTCTGCCATTGGGACTCTTTGTAGGGAAAGCTCCTGGGAGTCCTGGACACCAGAAGGGGTGGATGGCTCAGAATGGTAACCATAGAGGCTAGAACGGCATAGTCAGCAGACCCCACCCTTACCACCAGAGAGATCTTTGGCCCGTCCTTTCCTAGGGCTTACCTCAGAGCTGTGGAGGGGTACACCCTATCAGAAAAATGGATGGGACACTTAGTGGCTGAATCCCAACTCCACTTCCACCATGCATTAGATGTCAACCTCCAGCTCTGACTGGCCCTGAGTTCCAGGATCTGCAGGAGGCGAGGGATGTCTATAGTCCTTGGAAGAAGGAGTCTAAAACAAGAGTAGGAAGTAGGATGAATGAGTAGGGTGGGAAAAAGAGAGCAAAGACCTGTGAGGACAGCTGTGGAACTGAAACAAGACTAAGAGAAGGCCGGCCGGTGCTGGCAGGAATCTCAGGGCCACACTACCAAGGTTCCTGTCCCTCAAGGCCTGTGTCCCTTCCGTCAGCATTCTCTCTCCTCTGGATCTGTCTGTCCATTCACAAAGTACAAACTTTCATAGGTTGGAGACTTGTTCAACAGGACTAGGTCCAGGGCTCATGCAACCCATCTGCGTGGCTTGACAATAGTAATGACAAAGACAACTACGATAATGCAATAAAGGCCATTATTAGTCATTGTGGTAATGGTGACTACATAAAGATGGTGAGGAAGATAATCGTGATGGTGGTGGAGGAAAGATGATAGTGATACAGAAGGTGTTGATCGTGAAGATGATGGTGAGGATATTTGTAGTATTGCAGATGCGGGCTGGAGAGATGGCCTAGCGGTTAAGAGCACTGACTGCTCTTGCAGAGGACCCGGGTTCGATCCTCAGCACCCACATGGCGGCTGAGAACCGTCTTTAACTCCAGTTCCAGGGGAATCCGACACCCCCTTCTGACCTCCCCGGCATTGCACGACACGGGTGCACAAACCTACATGCAGACAGTACATTCATACACATACAAAAAATAAATTTAAAAAATATGTAGTATTGCACATGATGGAGATGGTGAAGAAGGTGACGATGATGAAGATGATGGTGGCAAAGGTTGTAATTATGATGATGGTGGTAAAGTTGAAGGTACTGATAAACTAGACAGTAATTGTGACAATGAAGGTGGTGATGATGATGATGGAGGTGCTTCTGATGAAGGTACTGATCAAGGTGATGACAGTAGTGATGAAGGTGATAGAGGTATTGAAGATGAAGGTGGTGATGATGATAAAGGTCATAACGGTCATTTGATGGTGGTGAAGATAAAGATGAGAGTGACGATGGTACGCACCTGGAGGTAACTTCTTGGGTCTTTAGCCTGCAGTAGGCAGTGGCCCTGGCCATTCGCTGGCTGCCCAGGATCCTGGAAACTCTCACTTCCCCTCTCCTAGCTCTCAGCCCCCAACTCAAACACAGGAAGACAATGAAACACAACCACTGTGTTCGCTGTGTGGGTGGGCATTCACTGCAACCTCTTCCACAGACCTTAATCAGCTTCTCTAATCAACTCTCCTAGTCACTGAGCCACTGAGCAGACAGCAGTCACAACCTAGCTGGTTGCTGGTGATGGAATTTTAAAAACAGGATGGTTGGTTTTGAAAACACTTTCTGATCCCTGTTGACATTTATTTAGTCATCTGATTCATAATATTTCACTGTCTCTAGAGCATAGACTTTTAATTCCTGGGCACTGTGAACTTAGACAAGGAAAACCAACATTTTTATGCTCATTGATTTCTGATTCAAATGGTCATCTCCTTCCGTTAAGAATATAAGCAGCCCTGGAACTTTGTCTCCAGTAGAAAAGACAAATGAGGTCACCTTGCTTTAGAGATGTCTTGAGTATTTCAAGTGTTGTCTGCTCTCACCCCAACCTCAAGGCCACAGGGGCCATCTGCTGCTTGTGGACTTTGGGACTCTGGTGTACTACCAAGTGCGCGCGAGCTTGCGAGCACGTGCACACACACACTCCCCATATCTGTGTTGATGTTTTCACAAGTATCTCCCTAGAACTGGAGCCCTGTGTAACCCTGTATTAGAACAATGGATGGGTAGGATTTGTGGACAGAGACTTCTATATGGTGGTGGTGTTTTTCCAAACCCACAGTATCTGCAGTTCCAATAGCTCACATGATATACGGGTGTCTGTTGGTAACAGTGTCCATACTGGCTCATCTGTGATGCCAGATGAGCTACCCATGGCTAGAAATGAATAACAGAAACCATAAGAGATACGTGGGATTCTTGGACTATCAGTCAATTTTCTGTAAATCGAAGATTATTCTAAAAACAAAACAAAACAAAACAAAACAAAAAAACAAGTCTATTAATTTTTGCACCTATTAATTGCAAAATAAGAAGTTTCCCTAGCTGTCCAGTGCACCCATCTCAGGGGCTAGAGCGATGGCTCAGGTGTTAATAGCACTGGCTGCTCTTGTAGAGGATCCGGGTTCGATTCCCAGCACCCACATGGTGGTTAACAACCATCCATAACTCCAGTTCCAGGGGATCCGACACCCTCTTTTGTCCTCTGCAGGCACTGCACAACATGGATGCACTTACATACATGCAGACAATACACTCATACACATAAAGTAAAAATAATAATTAAAATATAAAAAAAAAATAAAAGGCCTCCATCTCAGAGCAATGCAGCAGTCTGGGAGAACGGTTGTGGGTCAGGCCAGTAAGCCCTCCAGGAGCTAACTTGCACTCTACATCTGCCAGAACAGGTTACTATTTGCTTCTGAATTAAGAAGGTCTGGGAATCAAGGGGCCACTGCAGATGGGAAATCGCGGCAAGTTGTAGCTATAAGAACACCTGTGGGGGGCCAGAGAGATGGCATAGCGGTTAAGAGCGCCAACTGCTCTTGCAGAGGACCCGGGTTTGATCCCCAGCACCCACATGGCGGCTGAGAACTGTCTTTAACTCCAGTTCCAGGGGAATCCAACACCCTCTTCTGACCTCCGAGGCATTGCATGACACGGATGCACAAACCTACATGCAGACAGTACATTCATATATATACAAGAATTAAAAAAAAAACAAACCTGTGGGCATGCAGAGAGGGAGCCAACTGTGACACACACACACACACACACACACACACACACACACACACACACAACCTTTGACATACCTGCCATGCTCCATTCCTAGCTATGGGAATCTGTGATTGTTTCCAAACAAACATGTTTTCTATTATGAATGCACACATGGCTTAACTTCGGCCATTATAATCGCAGTAATTAAACCAAAAAGGATCAACTCTGGAAAGAGACAAACTATTTTCAGTTTCTGCATCAATATTTAACATCTGCCCAACATTCTAGACTCTGCCTTGGTGGGTAAAACAATTTCCACTCCCAGTAAACACTAACCCAACCACAAAGCCCGGGAGAGGGCAACACATTTTCCTGTGAAAGATCAGCTGTGCTGCGGGCTGTGGATGCATACATAGCCTGACAGGGTTGCTTCCTTCGGAATTTTAAAATCTCAGAGCCAAATGCAGCTCAACAATCAGGCTAAGTGATTAGTCTGTGTTAGAGCCAATGTGATTGAAGCTAGACTTCAGCACATTAAACATTTCAAGGGAAAATGTACAATATGGGAGGAGGCTGCTGCCAAGCAAGCCAAGAAGAGGCACATTGTTCACAGGAATGCTGCCAGTTAGCAGGCGCTTCCCCCCAAAGCCTGTAAGACAGAACACTTATGGTCAGTCGCTGGGTGGAGAGCAGCACTGTGGTCCGCTTTCCTCCAAAACAAGCCATATGAAATAAAACTAGAGAGGACTCATCAGGGCCAGTGTGGACTGTGATGAAAGGGGGCAGGAGCCTGGTGGTCAGGCCCTGTCTACTTCATGCTCATTGCAGAGGTTGGGGGCTCGTGGACTGACCTCAAACTGCAGGCATAGGAAGCTGCTTACTGCAGGACAGCAATGCCTCTGGCTCAGGAGTGCCTACCTCAGTCCCACTCCAGATGCAGGCTACCATGAGCCAGGGACAGAGTGCAGGAGTGGGCAGCGTGCCTATACCAGGGGTACCTGGAGTGCCTGGCTGACCCTCCTTCTGGAGTCCCCACCCCTAGTGACAACCCTCAGCTCCTGGTCTAGTGGCATGGGGCAGATGCCAGGAATCTGTATGGGACCTTGGAGGCAGTGGTATAACTCAGATTCTCTCCCCTCTTCCCTCCTCTCCCCTCCTTTCCTCTCTCTCTACCCCCTCCCCCTTCCTCCTTTTCTCCTTCTCTCTCTCTCTCTCTCTCTCTCTCTCTCTCTCTCTCTCTCATCGGTAGTTGACAGGAGCTCACCTAATACTGCAGGTCACCCTCATGACTCTTGTCTGAAGACAATCCAAATCCATGACCCATGGGACCCAGTGACCCCTCAACACACATCCATGTCCACACAGAAACCTGTACACCAATGTTAGCTAATGAGAGACTTGGTCAGCAAACTATTGGGGATGCGACAATCAATGGCTCAGAGAAAAGGGCTTGCTCTGTATGTGCATAGCCCTGGGATCAATCTCTAGAACTTTAGAAAAACAGCAGCCCCAAACAAATATCCCATCAAAATGTGGCACACCCATGTAACAGAACAGAGCTCAGCCTTAAACAGGGAAAAGGGCACCAAGGCATGGTGCTGGTGTGAATGTGCCTTGAGAACATGCTCTGTGAAAGAAGCCAGACCCCAAACCATGTGCTATGACTACAGCAGGCAGGTAGGTAACCATGTGGTATATATGCTTCATCTCAGAAAGTCTAGCTTTTTGTTTTGTTCTGGCTTGGGTTTCACTGAGGGAGGGTCTCCTGTAGCCCAGGCTGGCCTGGAACTATAGCTGAGGGATGGCTTTAAACCCCTGATCCTCCTGCCTCCACCTCAAATACTGTGATATAAGAATGTGCTGCCTAGCTAGATTTACGATAAGTCTGCTTTTAAGAGAGGCCTGTTTTCGCCAGGTGTGGTGGCGCACGCCTTTAAGCCTAGCACTTGGGAGGCAGAGGCAGGTGGATCTTTGTGAGTTCAAGGCCAGCCTGGCCTACAGAGTGAGTTCCAGGACAGCTGGGGCTACAGGGAGATCTGTTTTCAGCGTCCCCACAGGGGAGGCTAGAGGGCATCATAGGTCCTGTGACTGCTGTGCCAGAATTCTTCACCTGAAAGCCGCTCTGTGAGTTCCTCAAATAAGTAGTGAGGATGGGTCTCTGTGGTGAGTGGTCACCAAGTGAGATTCAGACTTGACAAGGTCCGGGGCAGGGTCCCAGGAGCTGCTGGGTTCTGAACTTCCTGTTCCCATGCAGGCCTCAGGGAACAGGATATGCCTCCTGTGACCTCAAGGTCATCTTCCTTGGTCCTTCTGGTTAGGCTCTAGGACTGATACAGGTCTGCTCTGAAGCAGCCCCTGGTGTGCGCACACCCTGCTGGGTGTGCCCCCTGCAGTTGTCCCACGTGGCCTTTCTGCCAGGCTGTCTAGGGACATGGGGAACCAAACCCAGTCCTGTATTCCAGAAACCATGGACAGCTTGGGCCCCTCTGCTCCAACCCCTCCTTTTCCTTGCTACGTGGGACTGTCCCCACCCCCATGTGTCCCACCCATATGGGCTTTGCTCTCATGTCTCTCTCATAGTCATCACATGGCCCTGTTCTCTCTATGGGCTTCCATCTCCGTCCTGGTGTGTACCCTCAGACCTCTGTGGTCCCCCCTTCTGCAGACTGGGCCCAACCTGCTCCCTTCATTCTGCCACTCAGCATCCCAGATCCCTGCAGCCCCCTCTAGCTGTGAACACCAGGCCTGTCCTGCTGTGGGCCTCCCTGCAGCCATGCCCAGGAAAAGATGGGAGCCCCACTGTCCTGCCACCACCTCAATAGAATCAAAAGGAAGCTCTCTCTCCCTGTGCCCTACCCTGGTCAGGGCCTGGCTGCCCTGGGAGGGGCCTCTGCAGATCCCAGTGAAAACTCCAAAGCAGTGTCAGGCAGGGCAGGAGCTAAAAATAAACCAGCTGGGACAGAGGCTGGTTGGTGCCTCCGAGGGGGGGGAGGCAGGAAGGGAGCCTGGGCTGGTGACAGCAGCCGCCATAGATCCGGGAGGAGCAGGAGGGGCCCTAACTCTTCCTATCTGAGGGAGGAGGAAGTGAGGCCTGGATCAGACCTACTGGGTAGCTCCCCTCCAGCCACTGCCCTCCTTCTGGGTGGGCACTGGCCAGCTCTGCAAGCTTCTTCAGGCTTCTGGGGCACAGCTTAACCTTCCTGAACAGTCGATGGCCGGTCTCAGCAAGGACAGGCCCAACCTGGCCATGCAGCCCCACCCGTGCCTTGTCTCTTCTCTGTTCATTCTTTACTGTGGCAGACGGAGATGGGACAGGGAATGGTCCTGCAGAAGTCAACTCCAGCCAAGCTGTGGCTCCTCCCACAGTCTCCAGTGGAGCAAGATGTGTACACCATCAGGGAGCTGCAAACACCCCAGGCCCAGCCAGGCATTGGGGGAGCCATGGGAGCTATAGGGAACACAGGAGAGAGACCTAGGCCAAGCTCCTTGGCAGGAGGCCAGGTCTGTGAGCAAAAAGCTGTGAATACCCAGGGGCTCCCTGGGAGAGGCAGAACCACAGTAGACAGAATATACTATATACTTTTATCTTTTTATTTTACTAATTTTCTACCAATAGTGGTCACTTCAGAATCAGAGAAGAGGCCACCCAGGGGTGTGGCACCACCTACCAGTGTCTGGAAGTGTCCATGCTTGGAGCCTTCCACCCAGTAGATCAGGTGCTAACTGGGAAGCTTGGGCCTCTGTCTCTCCAGTTGTGGTAAAGGGCCCCGGGCCATATGTCCAGCCCACAGGGAGGACTTTGACTTTGCCCCTCCCAGCCATGAGACCCAGAAGGGCTAAGCTGTAGGGTCACAGGGGTTTGCATGTATGGGGCAGGGAAGCTGCAGTGGCTGAGGGGATGCAGGGCCAGGGCAGGCTAGGAAGGGAGGCAAGGCAAAGTGGGCAGTCCATGGCTACCAGGGCGACTGAACAGGTAGATCAGGATGTGCCCTGACTGCAGCATGGAGGTGGGGAATAGAGACTGATGGGCACGTGTAGGGGAAAGGGGGCTCGGTCTGGGAGAGAGACAAGTGGCAGAGTCCCTGCCTAGGCCTGGCCTGGTTCCACACGTCATCTCCCATCCAGCCTGTTCTGTATACGAGCAGTGACAGGTGGCCTCAGCACGACCGATGGCCAGGCCTGACGGAGAGACCACAGTGAGCGAGAGCTGGTCGCAGAACAGTCCTGTCACAGCTGTTCACGTGAAGGACACTGGGTGGCACTGTGGGTGGAACCTGCTCTTAAGGTATGACTGTGTTGAGGAGGGGCTACTCTGGCACCCCAAAATGGCTAGAGCGTCACTCATACTGCCTTCCACACACCCACCTGCCTCTGAAGGTGAAGCAGTTGGGGCTCCTCTGGGGGGACCCTGGGGTAGATGACTGAGGAAGCTCAGCCAGTCTCTGTTCTGAGTGGACCAGCTTGTGCCTACTGGAGTCCATGGGAACAGGGAGGCCCCTAGCAGCAGCTCCCTCTTGCTATGTCCCCAAAGTCACACGGAGTGTGTGTGTGTGCATGTGTGTGACATTCTACTCTGCAGTCCAGAGCCTGACTGGTGCCTGAGACCCTGAGCACCTGTTCCCCGAGTCATATCCTCAGAAACTCTCTCTCCAGCTTGCCCTTTCCCCAGACCATGTGCAGTGGAGCAGAACAGGAGTGGATTCACCCTGGCCTGCCTCTCTGTGTGTCAGATTAGAGTGCCTGTGTCAGAGAACGGGGCCTGGAGGCCACATGGGTCTGTCATCGGAAGCAGAACACAGCATGGCACCCAGGGCAGCTGGGTAGTAAGGACTACAATGGCCTGACCAGAGGGATCCTGCTGTACTGGTGCACTAGGTCCCTATGTGGGGACCCTCTAGTGGGGTCCTAGAGCCACCCATTTTCTGCAGGCTCTGCATGAGGGTTTCTCCAGGAGGCAGGTCATGAAGACAAGAAGGGATGTCACCTAGAGAGGAGATGAGCAGAACTGGGGGTCACCTTGCTGGGGGCCAGCCCATCCACAGCCTTGGCCTCCTAGCCTGTCAGCCTAGGAAGGAGGAGGCTCAGCTTCCCCATCCCCCCTGGTCCTGTGCACTACCATGAAATCAAACCGAGGAAAAAACCAATGTGCTGCTTAAGAAGACAATTTTAATGGCTTTTAAAAGTTGCCTGTGTGGTTGGTTAGCTCTGAAGCAGTATCTATACCCTGCCACGCATGCACAAGGTGATGGGAGTGGGCGGAGTACAGGACTCCGGTACTCTGAACTGACTACCCCTCCAAAGAGCTTTAGCACCTCGAGCCTCCGAACCAGTGGGCAGCTGGAGAGGGCAATGGCCTCGTGTGGGCAGCCAAGGGTCCCCAATTAGGGTAAGGTGTCTCTGAGTAGGCTCAGGCGGCATCAGGGCCACAGGGACTGGATATCCAGAGGGACAGGCCCATCTCTCAGGGACATCCTTGTGAAGGTCCCCCTGACCTTTCTAGATAGTGTTACCAGGAACACGAGAGGGGCTTTCATGGACCTGAAGGGGGAAGAAGCACGCAAACACCGATTTTGTTCTCGTGAGAGAGCTTCCTAGCACTCGGAGCTGGGTGTTGAGTGTCTCCTAAGGGGCACTGCTTTCCACCCTGTGGTCAGGGCCCAGGTTAAAGCACACTTCCACCCCTGGGGACTTTTCACTGAAGCCTCTCAGTTCTCCAGGTTGAGGTGCCCAGGGGTGACTGCTGAGATCCACAAGGCAAGGCAGCATGCTTACAGAGTCCTCTGCACATGTAGATGAACAATGTCTGACCCAATCCTCTGAGGCTCAGAAGCCAGCATTCTGGGAGTTGGTCTCAAACTAGTCTGATATGGAAGGACTTGTGTTTCTACACACATTAGGCCATGCCACTGTTCTGCCTCCCAAATGCTGGGATTAAAGGCATGCCACCATGCCTGGCCATGGCCTAAAAATTTTTAAAGCTGCATCAATTGCCCACAAACAAGCACAGATGTGCACTGCATAGTTATGTTTATTTCAGAGCAAGATATACCTCACCCTCCTGCCCAGCACAGCAGGCCTCCTAAAGACGCAAATATCTGCCCCAGGCCGTAGGCGCAGAGTCCCCTGGGCTCAAGGTAACAGCAAGAAGAAATTTCCCCAGTGCAGGCTTTTCTGGGAGCCCCTGAGAGGAAGTGGCGGCAATTCAGGACCTGGCACGTGACTACTCAGCAACTGCAGTGGCAGGTCTGGCTTCCCAGGCCCTGATAATCTAGAGGCAAAAGCTCAGCCTTCCTAGGTTGAAGAGCCAGGAGGAGAGGCCACGCCCAGGGAAAATCTGTGGGCAGCTCCTCCTCCAGCTGCTTCAAGGGGGATGGGCACCAGGCCTGGCTGGCGCTCTCCCTGTCTCCTCTGTGGTCCCTATTCCCACCTATGCATTTGGGGGCAGGGCAGAGAGGTGGTTTTATTTTGAGACAGCATCTTCCTGTAGCCCCAGGTGGCCTGTAAGTCACTGTGTAGACCAGGCTGGTCTCAATCTCACAGAGATCCATCTCTCTGTCTCCTAAATTCACCTGTACATTCTCCAAAAATTCCCAGGGCCATACACTAGGACACTGGAGGAAGGTCTCCTAGCCATGAGTTCACTACATAGACAACCCCAGAATGCCCCATTTACCAGACACATCCTCTGACACAGGGACCCCCAAGATGAGGGAGGAGAGACCCTGAAATAGAGACCTGGTGTGTGTGCGTGTACGTGTGCGTGTGCGTGTGTGTGTGTGTGTGTGTGTATGTAAGGTCTCAGGGTTGAGTAGCTGGTGTCACCTCCTCCCAGGAGACTTGAATCTGCGAGACTGAGAAGAGGGATTTATTGCTACAAAAGGGTAGGGTAAACATGTCCCTCCCCCACCCCCAAGAACAGACCCAGAAGCACTGGACCCCATGAGAACAGCCACAGAGTCAGGCAGTGACAATCTCTGCTCTTGAAGACCATTGTCGCCATCCTACCCACAGTGCCTCCTGAGAGTTGTGGCACCCTCAGAACCCAGAACGTTCCATCAAAATAAGGAACAAGCCAAGCCACTGCTGTCTCAGAATGTCTCTCAGCTCTGAGGGAGCAAAAGGGAGACAAGCAGGCAGGCAGAGGCTCAGCAGTAGGGAGGGGCAAAACCCTTCAGGCCCAGTCTGGGGGATTCAAGTAGACAGAAAACCAGGACGGTGTCCCAGGGGAGGAGGCATAGGACCCCGGAACTGCCACCTGGAGCAGAGTAGGGTTTGCTGCGGGAGGTCTGCATCCCATCAGGTGACATACTGAGCAATACGACAAGGAAAGAGCCATCTTGACAGTGGCCACGGCCCTTCCTCACTGTTACAGGTCTTTAGCCTCTCTTACAGGTCAGATGCAGGTGCAGCTTTGAGACTGCTCAGGCGGGAGCCTTGCGACAGACTTCTCTTTATTCTTCATGTTTAAACAAAGAAGTAGAAGAAGCAGTTTCCTTTTTCTTTCTGTTTTCTTTTTGGTCTTAGAAGTAACAGAGGGGAAAGGAATGTGGCCTCACAGGGTAGAGCTGGTCTCTCTTAACCTGAGGCCTGTTTTCAGGCCTGCCCTCCCCCCCTCCCCCTCCCAGGACTGGCAGCCCAGGAACCCTCTGATGCTCCAAGTGGAACGTGGGGGAGATGCAGGTAGGGCCTGGCCCAAGTGCGCAGAGATCCTGCGCCCATGGGCTTAGGGAGGAGGACCCCACATGTGCAATTTGGTTTTCTCCAGCCTGCAGGATAGCTCTAGCTTAGCAGCCAAGGCCAGGCCTGGGAGAGCTCTGCGGCCGGGCCCAGTACCCACACCAGCAGCCACGCAGGCTCCTTACAGGGCCCTGCTTCTGTCTGGGGATACCTAAGCTGGAGCCTGCCGGCGCATGAAGCAGCAACATGTCACCAAACTCCAGGCCACTTCCCAGACATGAATGCTGCGGTGTAAGTCCTAGAAACAGATACATTCAGCTGAGAGGAGCCAGGTGCCCTGGGCCTGGCCCCTCTGTGTGCACATTTGCCCCTCTGGGGAGCTTGAGCCAGGTCGACCACTGTGCCCAGCATGTTTCCGTACACAGCTAGCCAGACACATGGGCCCCTCAGATGGAAGTCAGACGTTCCAGGACGGCAGCTGCATCCTCATCATTGGTGACCTTTGGGAAAGCAGAAAGGGCACATGTTATCAAGGGGTCAGTTCCAGGGGACAGAAATGTAAGGTCCAAACACCAGGTTGGAGCACCTTCCATGGGCTTTCTCAGCCTTTTCTCTCAGGCTCCACCACTCTGAAAGGACCTCAGAGGCTGCCCAGTTCTCTCAGCAGCCCTCACCAAATCCGTGAGTCCCACCTCCCTTGGTGCTACAACTTCTGGTGTCCATGGCTCAGCCGTGCCTGAGGAAAGTGGAGGATCTAGATGGGTGGGAGGGCCTAGACCACAGGATTAGCACCAGGTCCAGTGGAAGGGTAGACACAGGCACTGGGGGAAGCCTGTTGTTCTAGCCGTGAACTCACAGCAGGGAACCCGAGGCCCTTGTTCACCAAGACACATCCTACTGACACAGGGGCCCCCAGGATGAGGGAGGACAGACCAAAAATAGGAGAGATAATGATGGGATGGGGGTGTGTGTCTGTGTATATGTATGCGTTTATGTGTATTTGTTTGTGTGTACATGTATTTGTATGTGTTTATGTGCATATACATATGTTTAGGTGTGTACGTGTATAGCGGTGTGTTTGTGTGTATATGTATATATGTTTGCGTATAGCTGTGTATGTGTGCGTTTATGTATGCATGCGTGTGTTTGTGTTTAGGCATGTGTGTATGCATGTGTGTGTAGCTGTACATGTATGTGCTTCTGTGTGTATGTGTGTGTGTCTAGAGAAAGTATGTGGCACCAGTCTCAGGTGTCTGTCTCATGGGTCCAACCACTCTGTGGTTTCAGCCTGGCCACTGCCACTACCCAGGGAGCACAGAGAGCCCTAAGTGCTGTATTAAGCCACAGTGCTTTTGAGAAGTGTGCCAACACGGCAGTATTAGGCTAAAATGAATACTCTGAAGCACTGAGGGACTTCCCTTCTAAGCTGTGTATGGACAAGTGGCAGGACTATAACACTAATCAGACAGGAAGTTGGGACACAGCTGACTGGAGAGCAGAGCTCTGTGTGTTCTATCTGCATGACAGGTTGCAGTCATCCACACAGACCTCAGCACGCTAAGCTGAGTGTCACTGCGGAGGAGGGCCCAGAGAACACAAAATCTCCATCTTCTCTAGGAAAAGTCTATAGTGAGTGCCTAAACTAAAAGACCAAGAATCTGGAAGCAAGGGACTGGGGAGATGGCCCAGTGGGTGACATGCTTGTTTTACAAAGGCAAGGACTGGAGCTGGATCCCATCCATGCCAGATGGGCATGGCGACTGCCTGTAATCCCCAACGAAGAAGGCAGAAACAGGATCCCTGGAGCAGGCTGGCTAGCTGACTCAGCAAGCTCTGGGTATACGGGAGAGGCTGCCTTAATCAATATATAAGTACAGAGTGACTGAGGAAGATACGCAGTGTCAACCTTGGGCCTCCACACACATATGCACATGTGTGCATGTGTACCTGTGTACACACATGTGAACATGAGTATACATACATCACACACATACAAACCTTTTAAAGATTAAAAAGAAAAGAATATGGACACAATTTAGAAACAGGGAGATGGTCTTTCTTCAGGCCCCACTTTGTATTACAAATAGACAAAAAAACCTAACTGAATAGAAAGTGTATTGGGGGGGCATATTTCTTTAAGGTTAAGTAGGAATCAAAGATTTCCAAGGCAGAGGCAGGTAGGTCTTACCAGGGAGCCAGATGGATTCCTCCTGGTGGGACTGTAGCCCAGGATGCCCATACTAGCTCGGTGAGGATCAGATTCCCCATTCTAGCCAGCCCTGTCAATACACTGCTCAGGGGGTTGAGTATCCAGGACCCTGGTGCCCTCCCTCTAGGGAGGAAGGGTGTGTATTTGGGGGCGGGGTGCTGGTGCCTAGAAGACTCATATTGAGAGGTCTGGGGGTGGTGTGGTCTTCTTGGACCTCCTGATATGAAGCCACATAGATCACCACACAGCCAGATAGTGGTCAGTAGACACACACCTGGATGTGCCTGTCAGGCTCCTAGAGGACCAGAGCGGACCCTGGATAGGAGAAGTAAAGAAGACCCTGGTGACATTTCAAGGTTGGTACAGCAATATCAATGTCCAAGAGTAGCAGGAGGCAGGCAGAGGTGCCCATGTCTACATAGACCTGCACAGGTCAAGACCTAACCCAACTAGGAATGGCGGCTCACACTTTAATCCCAGCATTTGGCTGAGGCATGAAAATTGCTGCAAGTTTGAGGCTAGCCAGGCCTACATGGTGAGTTTTTGGCCATTACAGAATATGAGAATTTTGTCTCAAAACCAAAGCCACAAAGAACCTAGACTACAGCAAAAGAAGCAGTCAGGGCTATTTGGTGGCACTTTCTCAGATGTCCTGAGGACAGAACCTGTCCTGGCTACATACAGCTTGCAGGCCCCCTGTCCCCCCTGCACCTTCTCCCTGCCCCATGTCTCCCATTCTGCCTAGAGATTCATTCACAACCACCTTATATAGAGTAGGCTGAGCACTCCAGAGGGCTACACAGACATCACACCTTTGTATTATCTCTGGATAGACCCATGATCCAGACAGTGGGCTGCAAGGCCTGACCTAACCAAACAGAATGGGAAGGGTAGCACGCATCCCACTTCAGTACGGGAGCCTGTCCTCACCTATCTGAACTGGATTGCTCAACTCTGTTTCTGGATAAGGTTGTGTGCCTATCTTTTGGTGGGACACTATTCAACACACAACACTCCTAGATGGAACAGTGGAGACAGGCTAGAATCTGGTCCTGAGGTCCACAGTAGCATAACCTACTCCACACCTAGGACACGGGCCTCTGTTTAACTGTGTGCAATGAGTGCATACACGCGTATTCGTCCTGGGTTTGTATACATGTATCTGCACTTGTGTCCGGGTGTATGGCTCTGTGCATACACTGAGCAACGGTAGCAGGTCAGGAATCTGCAGAACCAGGGTCTCCTGGTCCCTGAAGGTCGGTATGAATCAAAGGGGGAAGTAACCTCACTGAGAGGCCTATGCTAGTCAGAAGGCCATATCCAAACAGGTCCTGGGTGAGGAGCTCTGTCTTGTCAATCCCTGAGCTTCCCAGCATCGGTAAAAAAATGCCCTACAACCCTCTCAGCACCCAGGGAGTTCACCAAGGCCCCGTGGACATCATTGTAGCCCATCCTGACCCCGTGGCTGACCTTTATCCAGGTTGGAGCATATCTGAGAAGAGACAGCCGCCCTGGGAGTCACAAATGGCTGCCTGCAAGGTCTGGCCAAGCTCTGTGCAGAGGGTGACAGGTTCAGTCACAGGAGGAACAGCATTCCTGACAACCACTCCTCCTGTCCTTTTGAATGAGTGCTTTAAGATTTGAAAGGGACTCAGATCGATGCAGTGCCTTGCCACAAAGAAATCCAGCCCCAGGGGATAAAACTAAGTCCCTCTCCAACCACAGTGGCCTATTAAACAGCTAGCAGTGGGAACCTTCATTAGGAAAAAGCACAACAGGCCTTGAGAGGAGACAGCCCTTGGCCTTGGGGCTTTCTGTGCTCTACAACTATGGCCTTCAAAGGAGACTTCCCTCTCCTGCTCCCAGAGACCTGGCCCCTCAGCAGCTGTGACCAGCATTGCAAAACAAGCTGTTATTCTGGGTCGCTGAGATCCCAGGACACCGGGCCTCCCCAGGAACCGGCACTCTGTGGAGCATCAGACTCATCCCATCCTACTCCGCAGCCTAGGGCACCTCCCTACCTAGACCATGCCTTCTGCACAGCCGAGAACACTAGAGGCTCACATCCTTAGCTCCCCATAGAACCAGGAATAGCAGGTAGGCTCTCTCTGTGTCTGGCACTACAGGAGCACGTGGTGCTCAGGTCTCTGAGGCTGGCATTCATGAGCCTGTTTGTGCTGAAAACTGAGGGACAAGATGCCCAGGCTCTGGGAGGCTCTGGAAGGACCAGGATGGACACCAGTTAAGTCACTGAAATGCTGCTCAGTGTTACAAAGCACAGCTAGATGAAAAACCCAGGAACTTCTAAAGATGGAAAGCAAATGACATAAACCTGGGCTGCCATGTTTGTGTCAGAACTTGACTCACAGCAGAGCTTCCCTTAAGGACTTTGAAACAGGAATGTGGGAATGTGCTATAGGCCCCACAGGGGTTTGCTAGAAAATCCTAGACTGCTGTCATCATGGCAACCGTGGTGGCCCGTCCTCCTAGTGGATGGCATTGTGGTGATATATCCCCAAATTATTGTCTGGTAGTATAATGAAGTAAAATATCACATGTAAAATGTACATTATTAAAAGCAATTCATTTTTACATATATAAAATTAGGAATGTATTATTATAGTATCACTGAGTCAAGGCTTTAAGAAGAGAAAAAAAAAATTCCCAGTTTTGTTAACAGCAAAGGTCAATAAACAACTCAGATGCAAGAGCAAATCCGGAGCTTGGCACAGCCCTGCACTCAGCCCTGGACTCTCAGGGAGCCACAAGGGCCCTAGGCCTGGCCAGAAAATGTAGAAAGTGTACCAGAATGAGGTGGTGGGTGTGGCAGGAAGCAGAGCCTCTACCAGACACTGTAGTCACTGCAGGCCTGGGACTGATGGAGCAAGTAACGGAGGGCAAGCTCAGCAGCAGAGGCATCTTCTCTGGCTAGAAGCAATGGGCATGCTGACAAGCACAGTGGTGTCAGGGGACACTGGCTTGGGACATTTGTCCAGCAGTTCAGTAGACACCTGCATTGCCCTTCGGTCAGGAACCCACCTACATGTGAGATAACCAGGCCTCAATGAATGCAGAGGGTAGGGATGACACAGTCACTTTACCAGTGACCAAGTCAGCCTGGAGAACACCATCAGTAGTTGACAGTAGAGCAGAAGGTTGGGAAATATTTATAGACAGCAGGTTAAGTTGACGGCCACAAGTCAAGATCCAGAGTGACTTTCTGATGGGCAGCCCAAGGAGGGGTCTATGACATGGAGCTCAAAGCAGTGGGGTCAGGGATCAACATTTGGAACTGAGAGTAGAGACCAGAGCACCTCACCAGGAAGGAGACAAGAAGCATTTGCTCCCAAAGGCACAGACAGAGCCTCAGACACTCGAATACCTGCTATTTCCAGTTGCCTCCTTGACACTACCTGCCTTCCTGCTTGTCAGGTCCCATCTGATGCCAGAGGCCATGGCAGGGACAGGCAACTAGAAGCCAGGGGGTGGGACAACCTGAGCCCCTTAGCAGACCTGGAATTATAGGCCTGAGTTTCCTTCTGGAACAAAATAATTACAACCTTCCCAGAGGACCCGAATTCCCTGAAAGCAAGGGAGTCAGCTGACAACACATCCCTGGGAGAGAAGTTCTAGAAGAAAGGAGAGCTGGTTTGAGCATTTAGCTCAGGGATGCTGTGCTAAATAAACTAGACAAGTCAAAGGCTGGAGGATGGGGATGCACCAGAGCAGGGGCAATGCACAGAACCTTTGGGGTCTGGAGTCGCACTTTCCTCGAAACCTGGCAGGCACAGTGCACTAGCACCCGTGATACTGATCAGATTTAATATCTACTTCCCTAGAAGAAGCAGGAGGCGAGAGAAGCCATCATGGCCCAGAGCTGGCCACCTCACTGCCTGCCTCCCCAGCTAGCAATGATCTGGATCCTGGGAATGTCAGCTTCTATGATGCATTTTTGCAGATGTAACTGAATTCAAGATCTCTGAGATTATACTGACTATGCGAGTATGCCTTAAAAGCCATCACAGGACCCGGAGTGGTGGTGAATGCCTTTTATCCCAGCCTGAGGTCAAGGCCAGCCTGGTCTACGTAGTGAGTTCCAGGTCAGCTGAGGCTACAGGGAGACTCTGTTGGGGGGTCGGGAGGAAGCCATCATGCGTCCTTGTGAGAAAGGTGGCTGATAATCTACACTGAGAAAGGGGAGGAAGTCATGAGACTACAGAGGAAGACTGGAGGAACGTGGCCACAGCCAGGAACACCCAAGGCACCGGGAGCGGGAGGAGCAGCTCTCCCTAAGGCTCTCAGAGGGAGCCCACCTGGGCCCAACAGTTGGTTTCACAGACCTCTGACTCTAAAGGACATGGGAGTAAGTGTTTACACTCCCTACTCTGTGGCAGTTTGTTACCGTGGACACAGCTGACTCCAGGGGAAGATGACAACGCAGCAAGGGGGGGGGGCATCCAGGGAAGCTAGAGAGAGGGAGGGCACACTGTGCTCCCCAGGAAAATTCCCAACCCAGCAGCCCAGCCTCTCTAGGGTGCCAGCCTCTTCTATGTCTGGGGCCTGCGACATCTTCCCTGAAGGGAGGTGCCACAGCTTCCAGTCCACTCACAGTCCACTGGCTACCTACCAAATATGCCCTGTCCACAGAAGGCCTGGGCACTCAGGAAAACAGGTGTGGCACTATCAGCCACTGGAGCACCCAGGATACCTGGGTAAGTACATTGTGCTTCTGGCCAGTTCCCAGGCAGAACCCATTGCCTTCTCACCCTGGTGTGCTGGAGTGTAGGCTAGGCAAGGCCCCATCCCTTCTAGTCAGCCCCAAGGCCTCCCCTCTGGTCCTACATGGCTTACCTTTCCCAGGGGTATCCAGTTTATTCTTGCCTGGATCCTTTTCCTGCCTCTATACTTCCACTCCTTCCTGTCACCTCCCCTGCTTTACTGAGGCTTTGAATAGAGCACTGCCCCCCCCCAAATGCACACCACACACACACACACACACACACACACACACACACACACAATCCAGGCTCCCACAGCACTGTCTTCACTCATGTCATACTGAGCTCCCTTCCCTCCTGGCCCGAATTCGGTACCAGAGTTCTGAGCTCTCAACTAGAAAGACCTTCCAGATACTTCCCGTACCTCATCAGCCCACTGGGGCCACTCTGAAGTTGGGTGAGCTTTGTGGGGCAGGGAGAGCAGTGACCTCTAGTCCCAGGAGACCCCACCCTCATTGCCCAGCTCCCCAGCCCCAGTCCTATTACATCCTGTTCTCAAAGCAGGGTGGTTTCAGCACAAATGATCTGTTCTCTGTTCTGGGTCCTGTATTGTAGGAATCCTTGCTGTAAGGGTCAGGCCAGAGTCTGGAAGCCCACCCTAGCAGTGCCTCTCACAACCCTCCATACCTCACTTTGTGATTAACTCATCACTGAGATCTGGGTTCAAATGACCTTCTCCAGGAAGTTTTCCAAGATCCCACCAGATTTTCTGCTTTAAGTCCCTTATCTCTTCCTTCCGGGTGCATGCTTGTGTGTGTGATTATGCACTCATTTGGAGAACTGGGATTCACAGACATCTCCAGGATTCTATCCATCCTGCTAGCCTATATCCAGTTGAGAATTTGGAAGAAAGATAAGAGACAGATTAGGCAGAGGATGGAGACAGGACCAAGGACTAGGGAAGAAGTCCTGCAGCCTCACACAAAGGGCCTCAAACCAATCTGCCTTCAGACTGGCTTTCCTGGTCTGGGTGTGAGCAAGCTCCAAGGTTGGGGAGTACCAGTTCCATCTATAGGACAAAGCTGAGCCATCAGCTCCTATAGGGGCTCAGGCAGCATCATGGGGAAGAACAGGAAACCTAGCCTGCACTGCCCAACCAGGGGTATTTACCCTGTTTCCATACCCAGGAACCCCCAAGGGCTGCTTGCCCCTCAGCTGCTGAGTACCACAGCCCCTGGGCAAACTGCCCCTTGTGCCTAGCTGGAGGTATGGTGAATCACCTCCAAAGATGGCTGGCTACAGTTCACTTTTAAGCCCAGTGTGCCTATACTCCTCACCCATGACAAGTACAGTTGTCACCCAGGTGACAGACAAGGAAACTGGGGTCTCTGTGTGCACCCAGGGAACAGCCTAGTCCGTGTACCTGAATCAAGGCAGTCCCTGATGAGAGCCAGAACACCTGTCCCCCACATCCAGTCTTCAGGGTGTCTACACCAAGCTCCGTCAGCTGAGCCTGCAGTCACCCATCAAGGTGAGTGAGGGGTTTCTCAGGGATGGGATGCTGAGCTAGGTGCCCTTGGAAGGAAGCAGATGTGGCCATGCTTGCTGGTTCTCCCCAGCATATGCAGGACTGGCACAGATACCCCAAACCTTGAGAGCTTCTGCTCCTGTCAGGTGGCTCCAGGGCCAGGCCCGGCCAGTTAGTGTGCCAGACCGGAAACTGACCTTCCCAGTAGGGGCCTCTCCTACCTGAGCTCTAGCCCTAGGCAGTTTCCTGTTTAGCCAGCAATCTTGCCTCTCCCCGGATCCCCACCAGCATTTCAGCAGCTTCTTCTTGGGAGGGCCAGGTTTCCGAGTTTCCCTCCTTGCACATGTTGGAGAAGTTTATCTTCAACAGCACTATGGACACTTCAAAGCAAATATGTCTACCAGGAGATGCTAATTCACAAGGCAGGAAGCCCCTGCTGCAGACACCAGCTCTGATCACTGCTGAACACTGGACCTGCCAAGCAGGCAAGACTTCACTCTCCACATTCAGTTCTTAGAAAACAAAACTAGAACACCAGTCAAGCAAGCAGCTCTGAGCACTTTGCTGCTGTGGGGCACCCAGTGCCCCACACTCCTGAGAAGGCCAAGGGCTGCTGGGTACACATGCTGGTCCAGGCACAGCCCAGGGACTGCCAGGCAAACCAGTTGGGTGAGATTTTTCCTCTGCTTCCGGATAAACAGGGCCAGCCCCAGAAGCTACAAGGCTACATTCTCCAAGGTGCAGCTAAGGCCTCTCTAAGCCTCCAGAGCCCATGAGTCCCTTTGCGTGGATATCCCAAGTCACCATATGGTGACCATATGGTAACCATTGTGATCAGAACTAAAACCCATGCTATAAGGACCAGGGTGGTGTCCATCTCTTGCCAGGATCTGGGTTTATGGCACACAATCAGGGGTTCTCAACTTTCATCTGAACTGCCTTCAACTAGGCCAGTGCCATAATGAGGCACTGAAGAGAGGGTGAGGGACCCAGAAAGCCAAAGCCAGGTGAGCAAAGCTCCTGGCCAGTAGGACATGCTCCATCTGGGGTCCCACTGGGCCAGAATTGACCAGAAGGACTATTATTATTATCTGATCTTTCTCTGACCAGCCCCAAAGTGCCCTGACTTATGATATGCAGAAATTCCTGCAATGTTCCCCCCTTCCCATGCCTGTATGCACCTGCCTCATTCTACACAAAGGCCCAAGAACTAAGGAAATGACCCTGGCTGTGGAAAGAAAAAGAGAGTTTGTATGTATTCAGGGACTAATAACAGAGAGGGAGGAGGAGGAGGTCAGGTCATACTTGGGCCCTAAGGCAGCCTCAGATCTGGCCCCATAGCCCACTTCTTCCTTAGTGCTGCTTCCTCTCTGGGACCTCCAATGCACATAGCTGAGCAATGGACAGGCATGACAGGTGTCCCAGACCTCCTCCGACCAGATACCAGCTAGGCTTGGTGAGGCCTAAGAGGCTATCACATAAGAAACGTGATGCCAAGTTGGTGGAGAGAGCTGGCGGCCTGGCAGACAAGTCACTAAAGATTATCAAGACCAAGTCAGAGGTCCAGGGGGATGGGCTACTCTTGTCCATTGTGTAGTCACTTGGCCTCCAAGTCTCTATAATATATGATCAGCAATAGGCTAAGGATCTAGAAAGAATGACACAGAGGCTGCCTGGGGCCAGAAGGAGAGAGAGGAGGATGAGGGATGGCCAGCCCTAAGACAGTCCTGCCAGAAAGTTATCAACACTGCTGAGAGGCGGCCATCAGATGTGAATGTGCCCGGTGAGTACAGGCAGCTCACAGGCCCCTTAGCAAGTTTTCAGGCACCGCACATCGTGGCCACAGATATGCCATGGAGATACCCACAACTCCATGATGTGACACACCCCGTGATGCTCCACAAGCCCATATGGTGACACACACTTCCTCATCACACATGATGTGATGCACCAGACCCAGAGCTTCCATCTGAGAACTGACTACCAAACTACAGGGTTTTCCGTCTGGGGACCGAGAACTGTCCCAAGTGTCCCCCAGAACCTGGAGCACGGGGCCACCACTGGGAAGCATTCAAGAACCACCATATTTGTAGTCAGGAGAAAGGGAGAAGGGGGCCACTGGAAAGAAAGGTGCTCTCTTCTCGCCTCCCTCCTTCCTGCTACTAAGATGCCCATCCAGCCAGGCAGGGTGGTGCACGCCTTTAATCCCAGCACTTGGGAGGCATAGGCAGGTGGATCTCTGTTAGTTCAAGGCCAGCCTGGTCTCCATAGTGAGTTCCAGGACACCTGAGGATACAGGGAGACCCTGTCTCAAAAAGAAAAAAAAAAAATAAAATAAAATCAAGATGCCTGGCCAGCAGGGCATGCACTCTCATGAGCAGAAAGCCCTAAGGCCAGTAGTATGTGGGAAGAGAGTAAAGGAAGCTGTCTTAGTGAAGGCCCACCCTGGACTCTCCCTTCCCCTTTAGGTAAACTGCACCCCTTTAGACTCAGGAGGCTTTCTTGGAAAACTGCCTACAAAACTTAAACCAGCACAACAGCTGATAACCGGTCTCCATAAAGCATCTCTTCTGAGACCTCTGAGTCCAGAGGACACCAGCAAGGACGATGTTTGGGACAGCTCTTTCCAAGCAGTGAGCCTGATGGCTGGCTCTTTGGTGGCTAGTCATGGACACAGGCTCAGGACAGCCAGCTCAGGGACAGCAGGCTCCCAGTGAACACCACACTCACCTGCTCCTGGAACCAAAGTTACGTTTCAAACTGGGTCAAGAACTCCCTTATTTCTGGAGCCACATGACGTGTGGCGTTTGCTGCCTCAGTTATAGCTTTCCGATACATCCCCTTCTTCTTACGGTTAAATCTCAGTTTGAAAAATTCAGAGAAAGGGGAAAGTTTTGAAATAGACAAGAATGACGTAGTTGGAGACCCAAACCATGAGACTTTTGCTTCTTGCCAAGAGGGCTCTCCGTCCTCCTTCTGGCCAAGGCTGATGTCAAGGACACGCGCGGGCCACCAAGGAAAACCATGAATCTTACCCCACACGATGTCCCCCACGGTCACCGTCCTTCCGTCTTCAGTCACACACTGCGAGACGCTCTGAGTGTGCAGTCTGACTGTGAGGGGAGGAACTGTTTGGCGAGCATCACCAGAAGAAGAAGGCGCAGAGGTACCATCTCCACATGACAGGTCCCCCGTGTCTGGAGATGTCACTTCTGAACCAGAAGATTTTAGCTCATCGAGGCTGTCACTGCTGCACACGGATTCACTGGCACAATCTGCTCTCCTCTCTGGGCAATTGACAAGAAAAGTCAAGCCAGCTCCCTGTTTACCTTGGGGAAACCTCTTGAGGTCATCATCCTCACCAGAACTTCCGGAAGACAAATCTTCTAGCCTGCCGCTAGAACCATCGGCAAAGAGGGAGGGAGAGCTGGCCCTGCGGCCACGTGGGCACCCATTCAGCTCCTCCACCAGCTCAGCCCGGTACAGTGGCTCACGCTCCCCGTTCCCCAGCCTATGGGGCTTCAGGCGGATTTTGGGGGGCGGCAGGTCTGACATGGGAGGCACAGGACGTGTCAGCTTCAGTTTGGGGATGGAGGCTGATGGTGCACTGAGTGGCCGGTCCCCACTGCTCCTGGGCTCTATATCCTTCACTGCCTCCGAGTCCTGGCTGCCGTTCTGTAGAGACTCCTGAGGGCAGAAGGGCTCCAGGGAGCCATGCACTCTAGATGGGATCTTGACCACCTCGCCCTTGCCCTGGGGTGTGCTATACGAGATCTTGATGACAGGGCTCCTTGGAACCTGCTCCCCAAGGACCCTGTCCTCCTCCCGCCTCTCCCTCTTGCTCCTCCTTGGGTTGGCTGCAGCTGTGGAGTCACCTTCCTCTGGCTCTTCAGGCTTGCGATGCTCACTGTCAGGGCCACTGCCCAGTCTCCGGCGGGTCCTGGGGGTAGCCAGGGGGCCAGAGGTGGCCTCCTGGGGACTCACATTGCTCTTGCATTTCTCACACAGCACTTGGCGTGGCCTCAGGCGGATGGTGCTCAGGATGAGCCTGCCTGGATCCCGGTTGCGGGACAGTCGCCGCCTGGTCCGCTTGATGGTCCTGGGTGGAGGCTGTGGCACCCACTGCTGGTAGGTGTTCCTCAGCCATAGAGGGTGGGGGAATGGGGCACCTTCAAAGTAGGGTGGGAAGGGAGGCAGGCTGCCAGCAGGGAGAGGTGGTACAAGGGGTGGAGGCGGCTCGGAGCCAGCTGTCTTGAGAGGCTGATCCTCTTCCAGGGACTTGTCTTTGTCCAGAGGAGGCAAAGACCCAGTTTCCAGCTGCATTGCTTCTCCAGTCCCCTCCTCAGGAACCTGGCCATTGCAGCTGATGGTAGAGGGGTCATCAGCCGGGGGCAGCAGAGTGGATGGAGATAGCCCAAAGAGGCCAGACCTGATAAAAGGGAACAAAATCTGAGTGAGAATGGTAAGGACCCCAGCTTTGCCCAGCACGTACTGTCTGGCTAGCTCCAGGCCTGGGAAGCTCTTGGTATCCAGGTCCAGGTGGTAGATCTGTGTTAAACAGGCACATAGCCCCTCAATGTGGCCTGTGACATATGGTTTGGAGACCACTTGTCACAGAGTACTGGAATCTGAGCCTCTGGCCACAAAAGGAAGTGGGTTGGGTATGGCTGGAATGCTTCCAGAAGCCCCTTCCTTTTGTGGCCAAAGGCTCAGATATGGCCTAGTCTGAGAAGGAGTCCACCTGCGCTATGACCAGCCCAGGCTCCTGCCCAAGGGCCTCACTACTCCACTCCCCCAAGAGAAGCTGGGGACTCCCAGGTTCTGGAGCACCCTGGTCCCAGGTGCCTAATGTGTCTGTGTGTGCAGGGTAGGAGCCACATCTGACCAGTTTCATGGAAGGCTAGAGGACAGAGGTGCCAAAGCAGGACTCTCAGAGTTCTACAACCTCCCCCAAATCTCACAGTTGGCCTCAGCTACTTCCATGGTCCCTAGAAGGTGGGTCGACAGTCAGCCTGACACTCCCAGATCCAGCCCTTAGGACCCACCACCATAGGTCCTCAAACAAGGGGGTGCTGCTAGAAGCAGAGGGAGACTGGAATACCTGTCCTAGGGAACATTAGCATCCCTGTGAGGGTAATGGGGAACCCAGTCCTGGGGAGGGAATAGGGGGCAAGAAAGTCACCCCAGCAATGGGGATGCCCTGGCCAGACAGGACTAAGGAATGGAGTGAAGGCCACAGGACAGCAGGAAGGACTGGAAGCGGCTGGTTCAGGAGGTAAGGCAGACCAGGAACCAGGGACGGAGAGCTGTGATCCAAAGCTCACTTCCTGCCAGCTTCCATAGTCACCCAGCCCATGAATCGAAGTACCCTCTAGGCTTCCTCTCCTCTGTGTCCCCTTCTGTCCACTCCTCAAGCCTCCTTGTGCTCTGCCAGATAGAAGCCGTAGCAGAGGGCACTGGAGGGGGTCTGCCTGTTCAGGGCCCAAACTCCTCAGACAGGCTCCGCACGCAGAGGATAAAAACATAGCCCTTGGCTGCAAACCCAGGCCCTGACCTGGCCCAGGGCTCCCATGTACCACCACAGGCTGGAGCTGATCTTAGTGTCCAGGGACCAGAGAAAATGGCCCCTCAGAAATGAGGATGGCCCTGGCACCAGGCAGCCATTCTTCCTTCCTGGAGCTACTGCCCTGCCCCTGCCTAGGCCACACCCAAGCCCTGCCTAGTGGGTAAACAGCAGAATGGCTCACCCCAGGCCGAGGCAGGCCTAGGGCCCTGGGGGTACTTAAGCTCCCTCAACCCTTCAGCAGCTCCTAGGGATGCCCAACAGTGACATTCCTCCTTCACAGATGGAACAATCAGGTTGAATGGGACCTTCACACTTGCCCCTGCTGAACAATCCTGTCAAGTCCAGGTTCAATGCCTCTAAGCATGGAGATGGCTGTGGCACAGGGCACTCTCCCTGGGAAGACCAAATGGCTGAACTCTGTCTGATCCGGCCTGAGGCCTGTGGTGATATGCTGTAGCCTGTGTCTCCCAAGGCTTAGCAACCCCAGTGAGGCCAGGCAATGGCCCAAGTTGGCCAGTTTTAAGGACAGAGGTCTCCCTGGCCTGGTGGGGCCCACAAGGGCTACAAAAGGCCTTGGCAGGGAGAGGACAGGTGGCCCTGGAGCCAGAGAGAACCTATGACAGTTCACACTGGACTGAGAGGACTTGCCAAATAGGTGTAGCCTTGGGGGTGGCTAACCTTGGATAGAGGGCCAGGGGCCCTGAAGACTGGGGATGACTCACCAGGGTAAAAGCCAAGAGAAAAATCTCAGCATAGCATCACTGGGGAGCTCAGAAGTAGAGCAAAGAATCTCTGGTTTCAGGAAAAGGTGGACAAACTGAGGCAAGGTTGAGAAGCCCAGGAAGCTCTAATGGGAGACCAGATCAAAAGCAAAAACTGTACTGCTCCAAAGGGGATAAAGAGTCAGGGCTCCCAGAGGCTCTCCTGTTCTGCACACGCACATGTGTTCTGACAAGGACCTGTAGTCCTGGGGGCACATCGCCTCCCCTGAAGTCCTCAGCAGGAAACCAGTGGTTAAGCCATGTCCCTGGGGACCCACCTGCAGGTATGTCTCAGCCACCTACCCAGAGCAGCCTGGCTAAGGCCAGCCTGTGGACAGGAAGAGCACAGCTCTGGCTGTCTGCCAGAGCTCTGGGCTGCCCCTGCCTGTAGCCGCCTCCATCCGGCTTCCCAAATCTGCCAGCAGACCCAGGACTCAAGGGGCTGCTGGCGCCCCACACACCTCCCCACACACACCACGTCTGCCTGGGACCTTCCTTCCCCACCCCCTGGTGGCAGAGGCCAGCCTGCTGCTGCCTGAGGGTTGAGTCAACAGGCTCCTGATCAGAGGCATGCGGATGTGCAAAGCTGGGCGGGAGTCTGCGGAAACTTCTCCACAGAGCCATGTTGCCAGGAGCCTGCAGCCCCAGGAAGGCCCAAGTCCAAACACCCAAGGCCCCACCTTGAGCTGTTCACCAGGGCTTGGTGTAAAAACGTCCCTGAAAGCTTTCTATAGCCCAGCAGACAGCCAGGGAGCAGCAGGCTTAGAGTTAGAAAGGCCCTGCAGGGAAAAGGGTGGGCTACGCAGGGTGAGCACACAGAAGGCTACAGGGACCATCTCTGTCAAGTCACAGCCGGGATACCAGAGCAGCCCCTTCCCCAAAGCACACAGTGGGACCTGCCCCACACGCTTGGGCACTGACTGCAGGTCTCCAGGAAGAGCTGGTGGAGCTCCCAGCATCCTGGACTCGGAGATTTATTAGCATCGATTCTCTCCTTCCCTGAGCCCTCAGACTCCCCTAGCAGCTCAGGTGAGGCCCACCCCACCCCATGCCCTCCTTGCCCACCTAGCTTCTATCTCTGTGGTGAAGCCCCAAGACTAGCATGCCAGCCAGGACTCCCAGCATACCAACTGTGAAACACAGGGCACTCCAGCTCCTGGGGTCAGAGAGGATGTCTGAGGACTACTGCAGCCCCCATGTCCAGCTCATCTCAGGAGTACCCACAGCGGCTAAGCCTCCATCCAGAATGGCACTATTCCAGGACAGACCTTGGTGCTCTCCAGCCTGGGGACAGGCAGTGTCTGTAGTCTTAGTCACACACAGAGGCTGTCACCCTGACCATCCCAGTAGATAGGCTCAGGGATCTGTGTGCTAATGCACCACGAGCGGCCCAAAACTCGGCAATTTTAAGACTCAATAGTTCAGAATACAAGTCCTGAGTCAGTAGGCCTGGCTGATTGTGCCAGCTCTTTATCACCCTGGGCCTATGCTGTCCTCAGGCACCCTTCAGCTAAGGCCACCCAACTGAGGTCCTCAACAAGAGACTACCCCTCCACACTACCCACAGAACAATGCCCACCCCACCCCTTCCTGCAGGACTCGGGTCAGCAAGGCTTTGGAAGGGATCCTAAGGGATCATGGAGTCAACACACCCATGGGCTACCAAGGCTCACTCAGCTCACTCCCTGGCACAGGGTAGCTGCTCAGTGAATATACAGGAACGCATGACACACGGGTACCCAGAAAAGGAGAGAACTTCCTTAAGGCTGTTCCAAAGTCAGGTGGCAGATTCAAGGTGTAAATGGAAGCAGGCATTCGGCACTGAACCAGGTGGCTACTGACAAGACCTGGGCCAGGTCCCCTCATAGCTCCTCGGCCCTCTGAGAGAGGAAAGAAAACCAAAGGAGAAAACACTCCACAGTAAACATTGATGGTGGCTGGATCCAGCCTCAGCTGGATGGAGGATTCAGCCTCCACCCAGGAGCCTATGTGTGGGGCCATTAGGTGACAACCCGGCAAGGAGGACACGCAGTGATAAGGAGCCACAAGGGACAACCAGGCCACCAGGTCTGTATCCAAACTATGGAAGCTGCCCTGGTGCCTATGAACTCTGCCAGCACCCAGCTATGGTGACTTGCCTGCTGCTTGGGGCCTGACAGGCTTCCCTGAGGTGGGAGGAAATAGGACTTGGGAGCTCTCCCCCGCCCATCAGTGTCCACATCCGGGGATTAGGCCTCCAGGAGTGACAAGGGCAGGCACTGGGCCCTGAGGAGAAGCTGGCACCAGGGAGAGAAGGTTGGCATGTGGACCTTGCAAGCTAAAAGCAGACCCCTGCTGCCAATAACACGCAGACAGCTTGTAAGCTGCACTGTCCTGTTTGACAAGTAGGGCTGTAAACATTAGCTTTTCATCCCATAGAACCTTGATAGAACACCGAGAGACAAAGCCAGGGGTGGCCTGAGGGAAAGACAGGCTGAGCAAAAACAGGGGCAATTTCAAGGCCAAGCCTTGGAGGGCTAGAGGGGCAGGGGAGGGCAGCTTTATCTTCAGATTATCTGCAAGGGCACAAAAGCAGCCCAAGCCAGAAAGAGGCAGTGAAGAACAGAGTCGTGCCTATCAAGGCTGAGCTCCTGGCTCCATGGGGCTCTGGTTACAGGAGAACGTGGAGCACACACACCCACGCAACTTACAGCTGCCAGTTTCCAAGCCTAGGATCCCAGCAGCCTGCTTCTTTTCATGAAGGGGGTGTGGATCTGCAAGCAAGTTAACCATGGGTCTCAGGGCAGGGAGCCCATTACCTCTGTGGCCATCTCCAGCCATAAGCTGGGACTGCCTCAACCTACGTCAGCCTAAATCTAGGAGCCTGAGTGCTAGGGAAATGCAGGCCCTCCAGGGAGAGAGGCCAGAGCAGACTGCGGACCTGCCTAGGGAGGCCAGAGCAGCTGTCAGCAGGGGGAAGGGCTTGCTGCAGCTCGCAGGTAGCTATTCTGCAACCCCTGAATGTCACACCATCTTGTAGGCACTTGCTGTGGTAACCAACAGGAGAGGGGCACCAGTCACACGGGAGGCCATATGTTAAGTCACATGACTTGTGTATAAATGGCTTCAGGCACATCTAATGAAGACATAATGTCAGCAGGGTAAGTGTCAAAGGAGGAAGGGCTCTGCTCTGTGCTCAGCACCCAAGAGAATCTGGTCTTTAGGAACGGAAAAAGTTGGGCCTTTGAAAGCAGAGGCTTTGGCTGCTCCCACTTCCAAAATAACGCCCAGCAGGGGCAGAAAGTCGCAGCCTGATTAATGCCTAATCATTTATCCGGCAGTGACAGCTCACTGCCATGTGACACCGTGGTTCAGGAGGCTGCTCTGAGCTGCAAGAGCCCCTTGCAAGGGATGCACAGGTGGTCTGAGGACCCGAGCCCGCTGCCCCCCTCCAGCAGGGGCACTGGCCTGTAACTTGTTTTTTCCACTCGACTGCGAGGCTCCTGCGGCCGCAGTGAGGTTTCTACACCCCGCAGCCAGCAGGGCTGCTCCCCACCAGACACTCCTACAAGCCTTGGGGATCCAGGACAGAGATAGGGCGTCCCCGTCTCGTAAGTGACAGACAGGTGAGCAACCACGCAATGACCCCCTCGAACGGATCACAATTCTGCAAACAGCCGAATTCAACAGCGAGTCTGAACAAAGAAAAGTGCGTTAATTACGGCAGATGTGCGGAGTTTCAGGCCCGGCTTCCCGCGTGCCGCGGCCGGCACCCGCAGCCCCCTCGGTGGGGCGGCGCGCTCTCCCGCCCCAAAAGTCGCGGCGACTTTGGGAGAGAGCCACTCTCGCACCCAGACCGGCGGCCAACCGGCGCGCCTCGAAACCCGGGCCCGGCGGTACCCGAACGTGGGCGCCGGGCTGCGCCGCTCCGCCCCGGGCGGGCACCGGGTCCTTGGACCGGCGGGGGACTGTCCCGGGGGACTCCAACACGTCCCGGGCCCGCGCCCCCGCCCCGCTCACTTTTTCGTGCAGTCCAGCAGGATCCCGGCGAAGCTGCGCTCGCCACAGCTCACGGTGACCACCAGCGCTCCGTTGACGACCTGTTCCACCCGCACCGGCAGCCGGCAGCCGGCCCGCGGCTCCATGCTCCCGCCGCCTCCGGAGCCCCCGCCCGCCGCAGCCGCCGCCGCCGCCGCCGCCGCCGCAGCCGCCGGGTCAGCCCCGCGTGACGCCGCCTGACGTCACAAAGCTCGCTCAGCCGGCCGCCACCGCCGAGCTGGGCCGGGGCGCGCGGCCGCGGGCTGGGCTCCCGGGCGCAGGAGGGCGTGGGGCTGTGCGCCCGCAGCGTGCGCCCCGGTGCCAGCTCGCGGAGCTGGGTTGGGCACGCATTGCGGGGCCCCACCGGGCGGGAAGGCAGGTTCGTTAATCTCACCGCCACGCTGGCCAGGAAGGTCCCCTAGGAGGCCCAGAGAGCCGGGAGCAGAGGGGGCGGCGGGGACACTCCCCGTCCCGCGCCCCTCCCCCCCTGCTCTGGGTCCCACCCCGGGCCCCACCTCCTTCCTGATCCTGTCCCGGGGCCACTCCCTCTCCTAGGCGCTGCCTCGGGCCCTCCCCCCAACCCTGCACCCCGGGGTTCCCCTGCCTCTGGGTCTGCGCCTGGGTAACCCGGGCATCGTAGACCGCCCGCTGGTCTGGTGGCCACTCGGTACTTGAGGGACTCAGTGGCAGCGTGTGCAGGGAGCGGGTCAGTCAATTGGCAAGAGACTCGGGGAGCCTAGGGGCACCGTTGGGGCCCTGCAGAGGCCTAGTATGGCCCTCACCAAGCGGGGGGACGCGGCACCCGGCCACCCCGGTATGCTTGGCGCCTTCTTGGGCGACTAGAGGGCTCGTGCCTGCAACAAGGCCTCCCAGTACGCCCGGCATAGCCTACATTGGGGGTGGGCAGCACAATTCCATCCATAGTTCTCGGACAAGTTGCTCAGGTCGCCATGGACGAGGCACTGCAATGCGCCTTGCCTAGTGTACAGTGCAAAGGGCCGCCGCCTCCGAGTGAGAGCAGGGCTTCCCGCGCCCGCAGCCCGGCCCACGGGGGCAGGAGGCGATGAGTGGGAGGTAGCTGCGCCCGCCCGACGCCTGGTCGCCCCCCCAGACCTCCTCCGGCTTCCGCAAGCACTTGCGCTCTGGCTTCGGGCAGTAACCTCAGAACTGGCAGCCCCAAGGGTCTGGCCTGTTGCAATGACCAACCGCTCCAGAGACCTGGACCCTTAAGCCTGGCTTGCATCGCCTTGAGCCAGCACTGGAGGCTCAGAGATGAACAGCGAGGCCCTGACCACAGGCCTACTGGGCCCTTGCGCCTCGAGGCCGGGAGTGGAGCTCTTGCCCTGCTGGGACCTGCTTCAGAACGTCGCCAAGGACAGTCGAGGCTGGCAGGCGCCGCTCGCCCTCGCCCTCTGGCGGCAATGGCCCAGGAGAGCCTGGGCGGAATCCGGCAGGCAGAGGGGCCAGGCCCTCCCTAGCGCCTGTCATCTGCAGGCATCCTTTCCAGAGCTGGGTTCTGCTGACTTTGGAGACTTGCAGGAACCTCTCCCAGCCAGGGCTCAGATTGGAGGGCTGGCTGGAGCCTACGCACTCGCTCAGTTCAGATTATCAACTGAGCATCAGTGCCTAAGTGCCTGAAATGCCTGCTGGTCACCGCCTCTCCTGGTTACTGAGGGCAGACGCCGGTGGAACATCCCTCACCCATGCCCCTCAGTTGAGTAGTTCCCAGGGTGGGGGAGGCTGTGAGACACGGGCTGCAAAGCCTGTTTGTGTGGGAAAGGGACTTTCCTGGTAACTCCCAGATGCCTGTAGGAAGAGCAGTTTGGTTGTGTAGTAAGGGACACACCTGAGGACTTGCTGGGCTTTGGAAGGGCCGAAGTGAGTTGGGGGCATGGAATTCCAAGGGACACAGGAAACCTAGAATCCAGACTGCAGCTGGACCCTCCTGGGCTGCTGACAGAGCTGGTAAGGAGGGCACACGGGTCTGCAGCCCACCTGCCCTCTTTCTGCCTCTGCCTCTGCCTGCCAAGCTGGTGCGGTTTATTTTTTAATTATTTTATCTTTTTGAGACAGCGTCTCCCTGTAGTTCTGGCTGTCCTGGAACTTGCTATGTAGACCAGGCTGGCCTTGAACTCACAAAGATCCGCCTGCCTCTGCCTCCCAAGTGCTAGGATTAAAGTCGTGCGCCACCACGCCCGGCAATGCAGTGTATTTTTAAGTGTACTTGGAAGCCATTTAAAAAAAAAACTTCTTCTCAGCTGGGCATGGTGGCACTTGGGAGGCAGAGGCAGGCGAATCTCTGGGAGTTCAAGGCCAGCCAAGTCTACATAGTGAGTTCCAGGACAGCCGTGGCTACAGGGAGACCCTGTCTCAAAAAGACCAAAAACAACAAACAAAAAAGAAAACTTGTTCTCTGCTGGGTAGAATATTTAGACAGCCAACAAGGTGATGGCTTTGCGATTTAAAGGCTGGCCGCCTTTCAGGACATCATCACTTACAGCACCAATCCTGGCCACTTGCTCTGGACTGGCTTCCCCCATTCAGGTTTCTAGCTGGCTGTGTTTCTGGGGTCCTGGTTAAAATGCATATGGTTCCAGGCTGCTTTCTAGGCCCAGGGGTCCTGGGTAACTTGCTAGTCTGCCCCTCCTTTGATTGGGCAGGCCTATCTACTTGTTGGAGCATTGCCCAAAGGCAGTCCTGGGAAGGCCTGGGACAGGACCCCATCCTATCAATAACGCTGCTGCTTAGGACTGGAGGGCAGGTTTGTGGGCATCCCCCTCCAAAGGAGAGCCTTCTCTAGGTCTCCAGACTTTGTCCACAAGAAACTTGAGTCTGTAAAGCTTTCGGCCCCCTGGTTGTAGGCACCCCCTTGGCAGAGGCCCAGGATGGCCAGGCCCTTGCTTGGCAGGGCTGCCCTGTGGACATCAAGGCAAGCAGGCAGTAAAGCTGTGTAACACTTACTGGGGCTGAGTTTTAATTGGGTGATCAGAAGCTGGCAAGATGGGTAAGAGCAGAGGCTGTAAGCCTAAAGGGTGCAGTTGAGGGGTGGAGCTGAGGGACTGACCAGTGTTCTCTCAGGACAGCCTAGAAGCTTAAGAAGGCAGGCAGCCAGCTGTCTCCACAGGAGCCAGGATTTGCCCCCACAGCTCCCAAGCCACCATTCAGCACTCATGCCTTCTTCCATGACACCACATACATACATACATACATACATACATACATACACACACACACACACGCCCCTGCACACCTGAGTCTGCCTCTGCCTCCTTTGTCTGAGCTCACTAGGCCTTGCTGGCTAAGTAGTTCCCTCAATAAGGCCTGACTTTGTCAGAGCCGAGGATTCTGGCCTAGATGGAAGTAGGGGATAAGGTCAATGAAATTCAGGCCCTGGAGCCTAGTTCACTAACTCGCCATGAGGAGCAGGGCACTGGAGAGGGAACTTGCAGGCTGTCCACATTTCCCTGTGGTGTCCTCCATGTCAGGGTCTCATGGTGTCTTTGTAGTTAAAGCTCCTGAATGTCCCCCACACAGAGCAAGTCTTGGAAGCCAAAAGTGAAGTCTGGGTATGCAGACCAGTTCTGACTATCCCACAGGGGCTGCTCTGGAGAGTTCCCACCCCCTTAGAGATCAGGATAATTATGGGGCTCCCCCATGAGGAGGCATCTCAAAGGATGGCTGGGATCAGAACTTGCCAGAAAACCACTAGCTAGGGGCATGGACTTTGGCCAGACTGTGCCGTCTTCTGTGATAGTCCTCATGAGGACTATCAGCGGCAGATGGGGGTGGGCAGGAGGCACAGCTCCACACAGCTTTACCAAGCAACTTGAGTTTCAGAGACTTTCACTCAGGCGAAGCCAGAGTTCATTTCAGTCTGAAGCTGAGTTGAAGAGATTTTAACATTTAAGTGGTAGGTAAGGAGTGGGGTCCGTGGACCAGGAGAGGATAAGAAACAGCCAAGAACGTCTCTGAGTTTCTAGAGTCACACTTGAGTGTCTTTACCATAACCATATATGTGAATTTGGTGGCTTGTGAAGTTTTACATCAAGGGTTGCTAAGTAAGAAATGTTTATTTTTTCAGTAAATGTTACAGGGAGTTTCCTGGTACACCATGGTACTCAGCAGTGTGACAGCTGATAAGGTAAAACCCTAGGTCACAATGGTTGTATGGAAGTTAAGATTTCTTTCTTTACATTTTTAGTTATTTATATTGTTTTTTTTAAACAGTCTCTCTGTAGCCTCTGCTGTCCTGGAACTTGTGTAGATCAGGCTGGCTTTAAACTCACTGAGATTCACCTGCCTCTGCCTCCCAAGTGCTGAGATTAAAGGTGCCTGTGCATGTACCATCATACCTGTCAGAAGATTTCTTACTGTAAAATTTTAGTCTTGGATGTGAGAGTCCCAGGAAATTTCAGGTTTGTATCTGGGAAAAGAATAACGCCATACTGGAAGGTCATATTCATTTAAGCCTCAAACATAGCTCATTAAACCGGGTATGGTGGCACAAGCCTTTGATCCCAGCACTTGGGAGGCAGACACAGGAAGCTCTCTGGGAGTTCAAGGCCAGCCTGGTCCACATAGAGTTCCAGGCCAGCTGGGACTATGGGGAGACTCTGTGTCAAAAAAGACATACAAAAAAGCCGGGCGTGGTGGCACACGCCTTTAATCCTAGCACTTGGGAGGCAGAGGCAGGCGGATCTTTGTGAGTTCAAAGCCAGCCTGGTCTACAGAGTGAGTTCCAGGCCAGCTGAGGCTACAGGGAGACCCTGTCTCGAAAAGACCCAAAAAAATAAATAAATAAATAAAATAAAATAAAACATACAAAAAAACAACGTAGTTCATTACTATTTTAGCATTATTATTTGAAACTGTCTTTCTATAAAATATAGTCTCTATGTAGATCATCCTTACAGCAAATTTTGTCAGCTATGCTGGAATTCTTACCTTGTCCTTTCATCCCCAGAAGCCTGCTCCATTGGAAACTGGGCACCCACTTTCAGGACATGGCCTCAAGGTTATTTATTTATTTATTTTTGGTCTTTTCGAAACAGGGTCTCCCTGTAGCCCCAGCTGTCCAGGAACTCACTCTGTAGACCAGGCTGGCCTTGAACTCACAAAGATCCACCTGCCTCTGCCTCCCAAGTGCTACAATTAAAGGCATGCGCCACCACGCCCGGCAAGGCCTCAGGGTTAGAAGGGCTAGGGATGGGAGGCTAGCCTGGGTCCTCCAGGCTATAGCCCATATGAAAGGAAGGAGGTAGTGGCAGGACTCTGCGTGGACTCTGCCTTCTAAAGAAAGACAATTTCCTCCTGAAAAGTGTGGGTATTTTATAGTTTAAAAATTTTTCATTTTTTTGCATTTCTTGTATGCACGTATGTGTGTGTAAGAGTGCAAGCATACATGTGGAGGTCAGAGGACACTCTGGGTTTGTGTCTCACCTTCCACCCTGTTGAGGCAGGCTCTCTTGGTTTCTGCTCCTGTACTGCAGACTCATGGCTAGCTGGCCTGTGGCTTCTATGCCATTCCTAGAAGCCACACCTCCCATCTCCCCCATAAGAGTGCTGGGATTACACATGTGCACCACCACGTCTGGCTTTTTGAAAAGCATGGATTCCAGGGATCAAACTTGGGTCATCAGACTTGGTGGCTAGGACCTTTGCTACCACTTTTTAAAAATTTTTTATTTATTGATTTATTTATTTTATTTGTATGAATGTACTGTCTGCATGTAGGTTTGTGCACTCGTGTCGTGCAATGCCGTGGAGGTCAGAAGAGGGCGTCGGATTCCCCTGGAACTGGAGTTCTCCTGGAATTGGAGTTACAGCGGACAGTTCTCGGCTGCCATGTGGATCCTGGGGATCGAACCCGGGTCCTTTGCAAGAGCAGTCGGTGCTCTTAACAGCTAGGCCATCTCTCCAGCCCCGCTACCACATTTTTATGTGTGTCTTGTTTTTATTTTTTTGTGTGTGTGTGGGAGTGTTTGTTGGTTGGTTGATTGGTTGGCCCGGAACGCACTTTGGAGACCAGGCTCCACAGATCTCACAAAGATCTACCTGCCTCTGTCTCCAGCCTCTGTGCTGGGATTAAAAAGATACAACCACTATCTCTGACTTCAGAATGCCTTAAAAAAAATTTTTTTTAATTTACTCTGTTAAATGATTTCACGTTAAGCCAGGCATGGTGGGGGCACCTTTAATCCCAGCGAGGTAGAGGTGGGTGGATCTCTATGAGTTCAAGGCCAGCCTGGTCTACAGAGCGAGCTCCAGGACAGCTGGTACTAATAGGAAGATCCTGCCTCAAAACTACCAAAAAAAAAAAAAAAAAAAAAGGAAAAAACTAAACAAATGATTTCATGTTAAAAGAATGATTTCTTTACCTTTGGCCCAGAGTGGAGATATGGCCTTCTAAACTTCTCAAAACATTTTAAGATTACAAAAACAATAGCTGGGCGTGGTGGTACAAGCCTTTAATTCCAGCACTCAGGAGGCAGAGGCAGGCGGATCTCTGTGAGTTCAAGGCTACCCTGGTCTACATAGTGAGTTCCAGGACAGCTGGGGCTACTGGGAGACCAGTCTCGAAAAAGACAAAAAAATTACAAAAACATACCATTGTCTCCTCCCTTAAGAATTAATTCATCTGAAGCCGGGCGTAGTGGTGCACGCCTTTAATCCTAGCACTTGGGAGGCAGAGGCAGGCAGATCTTTGTGAGTTCAAGGCCAGCCTGGTCTACAGAGTGAGTTCCAGGACAGCTGGGGCTAAAAGGAGACCCTGTCTCGAAAAGACAAAAAAAAAAAAAATTCATGTGGACCTGCCAGTCACTTGGCCAGACTACCAACCCTCAGGAATGCTGACACACCTAAAAACTTGTTAGGGAGATTGGGAGGTAGGAGGAATAATTCCATAACAATGCAAGCTGGGTGTGGTGGTACATGCCTTTAATCCTAGCACTTCCGAGGCAGAAGCAGGCAGATCTTTGTGAGTTCAAGGCCAGCCTGGTCTACAGAGTGAGTTCCAGAACAGCTGGGGCTACTGGGAGACCCTATGTCAAAAAGACCTCCCCCCCAATAAAAAGAATGCAGTATCGGGTAGGAGTGGTGACACACGCCTTTAATCCCTGTACTTTTGAGGCAGAGGCAGTGGATCTCTGTGAGTTCAAGGCTAGCCTGGTCTACATAGTTCCAGGAAGGCTAGGGGCTACTGGGAGACTCTGTCTTAAAAATGAAAAAAAAAATGCAGTTACCAATCTCCCCTACCCCGCTACCCCCACCCCCATCAAACCTTCCCTCATTGAATTCTCTCCACAAGAATATAGTAGCACATGCATTTAATCCCAGCACTAGTTTGGTTTTATTGTCTTTTTGAGACAGGGTCTCCCTGTAGCCTCAGGTTTCCTGGAACTCACCATGTAGACCAGGCTGGTGTGTGGTGACACATGCCTTTGATCCCAGTGCTTGGGAGGCAGAGGCAGGCCAAACTCTTCACTGCTAAGCCTGCCCATTTTTCTGGGTTTTAACTCAAAAAAGCATAACTTTTCCTTTTCCTCCTTTTTTTTTGCATTTTACTTATTGTATATGTGCCACAGCTGTGAAGGTCCAAGGACAACTAGTGTGAGTTGGTTCTCTCCTTTTACCATGTAGGCCCTGG
Organism: Rhizomys pruinosus; assembly: GCA_009823505.1. Lineage (NCBI taxonomy): Eukaryota > Metazoa > Chordata > Mammalia > Rodentia > Spalacidae > Rhizomys > Rhizomys pruinosus. The sequence continues at coordinate 196,538 of VZQC01010901.1, forward strand.
GCAGTGGACTCAGGTCATCAGGCTTGGTGCCAAGTGTCTGAGCCAGCTCCCTGGCCCCATCTTATTTTCAATACCAGCCAAAACCCTAAGCCCCCTCCCCCACCCTCTGAGTGTTCCCAATCTTCTTGAAGACCTTCCCATACACCTCCACAGCTACTCGGCCAATTGGCCAATTGTCGGGAACTTAAAACTATATCTTTTGAACCAGTGAGATGGCTCAGCAGGTAAAGGAACCTGCTGCCAAGCCTGATGACCCGAATTCCATTCTCAGGAACCCACATTGTAGGAGAGGACCGACGCACGCGCGCACACACACACACACACACACACACACACACACACGCATAGAAATAAAATGCAATGAAAAACTTTTAAGTATGGCTTTTTTATTTTTATTTTTATTTTTTTAAGTATGGCTTTTTATATCTCATCCCGGTGGCAGATGAGATTTATAGCTTGCCTGCGTGGTTTTTCTCTCAGATTCTAAGATGGTCCTTGAGCTTCCCTTCTGAGTTTGGTTTCTTTTTCTTTTTTTTTTTTCTTCTTTTTTGGTACTTTTGATACAGGGTCTCCCTGTAGCCCCAGCTGTCCTGGAACTCACTGTGTAGACCAGGCTGGCCTTGAGCTTTCAGAGATCTGCCTGCCTTTGCCTCCTGAGCACTGGGACTAAAGGTGTGCACTGCCACGCCTGGCTCCTGAGTCTGTTTTAAAATTATTTTATTTTCATGGTGGTGCATGCCTTTAATCCCAGCACTCAGGAGGCAGAGGCAGATTTCTGAAAGCTCAAGGCCAGCCTGGTCTACACAGTGAGTTCCAGGATAGCTGGGGCTACAGGGAGACCCTGTGTATATTATAATTCCACACAATTATATTACTTATAAGAGTATGAACATGAAAAGGGGTCCTATAAAGATTCCCTGCTAATGTGCTCACTCACAGCTAAGGTGGTGGGAAAGAGAGAAAAGACAGCAGCAGAGTAGAAGCCAGGAGAGTACTGTCCATTCACTCCAAACCCACTAGGAGAGGGGCTAACCTACCCAGATACCCTGAATCTACCAGGGAGAGCGGCTACCTCACCAAAAAACCCTGAATCTACTAGGGTAAGAAGTTATCATCACTCAGACCACTAAAATCTGGGGGTGGGGGTGTTCAACTCAGACCCCCTGAATCTACTAGGAGAGGGAAGCCCCACTCAGATGCCCCAAGGAACTGACACAAGAGGAAAGAGAAAGTCTGAAGGGTCCTATGTCTGTTCCAGTGTCCTATTCAGAGCTGGAACCTGCCCTACAACCTCTGAGCAGGGAGCAGAAGGAGTGCTGGGGGTGGAGGAGGGATCAAGAGGAGGTTTCAACTGTGCTGTTCTTTGAGGGTAGAGGTGGCTAGGGACCTTGCAGGGCCTGGGCTGGGAGTCACTGACCCTGTGCAGGCAAAGGACACCTTGAGTGGGACTAGGATAAATTCTCCCAAGCCCTGTCTGGGCAAAGGTGGTGCTTCAGAAGTCAGGCCAGTCATCTCCCTCCTCCACTGAGTTGATTAAAAACTAGGTGTTTCTGGGGCTGGAGAGATAGCCTAGCGGTTAAGAGCACTGATGCTCTTGCAGAGGACCCGGGTTCGATCCCCAGCACCCACATGGCGGCTGAGAACCGTCTGTAACTCCAATTCCAGGAGAACTCCAGTTCCAGGGGAATCCGAGACCCTCTTCTGACCTCCGCGGCATTGCACGACACGGGTGCACAAACCTGCATGCAGACAGTACATTCATACACATACGAAAATAAATAATAATAAAAAAAATGAAAAAAAAAAACAAAAAAAACTAGGTGTTTCTGTGGCTCTGCCGAAGGTCTCTGTTGACTGAATTGGCAGAAATATGGAAACGGATGAGAACAGTCCGGCTTGTTTATAGTATTCTTCCTTTTTAATTCCGCTAAACCTTTTACAGCCTCAGAAAGGAGCCCAGATCTATTAAAAACTGCTGCTTGTGGAGTGGTTGAAGACTCACTGGTCACCCTCCTAATAGTCACCACACCCAGCAGGAAATGGCCGTGCCTCACCATGAGAGATGCTTCTCATCCCTGTGCTCAACACAGGTTCCCTAGTATTATGTTAAAAAATATATTTCAAGGCTGTGATGCTGGTGGGTGAAGTGAGAGGTTTCCAGTGAGAGTTGCAAATGGATGCTCTTTGTTCAAGGTCATCTCTAATTTCAGCTTACTTCATCCTGCAGCTTCTTAGCCTTTGGGAAGAAGAGGATGGGAAAGTGAAACAGGCAAGACTACCGAACCCCCTCTTTGTACATATGGGATATTTGGGGGAGCACTCAGGATAACCATAAGCTGCCCCAGCTAACCATAAGCTGCATCTTGATGTGGTCCTTCTGTGATAAGATGGATGGAGCTGGGCAGCCTGGATTCCATGTGGTCCTCTCTCTGATAAGATGGATGGAGCTGGGCAGCACGGATTCCATGTGGTCCTCTCTCTGATAAGATGGATGGAGCTGGGCAGCACGGATTCCATGTGGTCCTCTCTCTGATAAGATGGATGGAGCTGGGCAGCACGGATTCCATGTGGTCCTCTCTCTGATAAGATGGATGGAGCTGGGCAGCACGGATTCCATGTGGTCCTCTCTCTGATAAGATGGATGGAGCTGGGCAGCACGGATTCCATGTGGTCCTCTCTCTGATAAGATGGATGGAGCTGGGCAGCACGGATTCCATGTGGTCCTCTCTCTGATAAGATGGATGGAGCTGGGCAGCACGGATTCCATGTGGTCCTCTCTCTGATAAGATGGATGGAGCTGGGCAGCACGGATTCCATGTGGTCCTCTCTCTGATAAGATGGATGGAGCTGGGCAGCACGGATTCCATGTGGTCCTCTCTCTGATAAGATGGATGGAGCTGGGCAGCACGGATTCCATGTGGTCCTCTCTCTGATAAGATGGATGGAGCTGGGCAGCACGGATTCCATGTGGTCCTCTCTCTGATAAGATGGATGGAGCTGGGCAGCACGGATTCCATGTGGTCCTCTCTCTGATAAGATGGATGGAGCTGGGCAGCACGGATTCCATGTGGTCCTCTCTCTGATAAGATGGATGGAGCTGGGCAGCACGGATTCCATGTGGTCCTCTCTGGGATAAGATGGATGGAGCTGGGCAGCATGGATTCCATGTGGTCCTCTCTGGGATAAGATGGATGGAGCTGGGCAGCATGGATTCCCGATAGCCCCCATGTCATCCTTCCACAGGAGGACACAATCTCATGAGCCACTTCTATGGTGTCCCCACAGCACCCCCTCAGGAGTCCCCTGCAGGAAGCAGTGTGAATGAGTGGGGAACAGATAGCCCCACTGAGGCTGGTACCATGTCCTTGAGACCTCACCAGAGACTCCCGAGTACCCAGGAACAGAGCTGGACTGACGCCGAGGGTCAGGGAAGGAAGCTACCCAGCCTGGAGTGGGGTGTGTACTTTCTGTCCTGATTTCATGTTCCTCAGCCCGTAGAGGAAAGGAGAGCCCAGGGAAGAGGCCTGCTTGGCCAGCAGCAGCAGCAAGCAAGGAGCAAGCTCTTTTTGCCCGGGTTTGCCTGTGGTCTTCTGGTTCTAGGGTGGAGGCCTCGGCTCCCCCCAGCACTCCTCCCACTGGCTTCCCCAGTCCAGCCACACCTCCATCTCGGCCTAGTCCTGAGGCAACAGCTTCCCCAGTGGAGCCGCAGCCCAGCTGTGGGTGTGGCCATCTTCAGGTCCACCTCACAGTCAGCCCTGTCTGTTATGGTCTTGTAGTATTATCTACAGCCTCCTTTTGGACTTGTGCTGTTTCCTATGTTCCTGTCATTCTGTCCCCCCAGACTGGACAGCCCTCCCAACTCTCTTCCTCTGGCCAAACCTGTCTCCCAGGGGAGCCCTCTGCCAGGAATTTCATGCCTCTTAGGCAGCCTGGGGCACCTTCTATTTCCCCCTCGCTTAACCAGCTCCCTGGTGAGCCGAATTCATTCCACAGCCACTAGAAAAGCTGAGTAGGAAGTCAGATTTCTGAGTGCCCGAATGTCTGCAGTGGCCTTTATTCTCCTCTGGCTTTAACCTTCATGATATGGGGGTGGGATCCTTCGGTCTTTAGTCAGGATACCAAGCCACTGGCCACATGCAGTGAGATTGTCTGGAAGCATGTACACTACTGGAAACCCTCTATTTTCACATTTTTCTTTTCTGAGATAAGGTCTGCGGTAGCCCAGATTGGCCTGTTGCTATGTGGCCAAGGGTGACCTTGAACTCCTGATTCTCCTGCCCCTACCTCCTAAGTGCTGGAGGGCAGACATTACCAGGCCTAACTTATGCAGTGCCATGGGTTGAATCCAGGGCTCTGTGTATGCTAGGAAAGCTATTCTTTTTTTCTTTAAAAAATTTTTGCCTTCACTCGCTCACATCTTCTAGAATTTGTCAGTAGATAAGTGTTGAACCTCTTGGACCAATCCTCTAGGGTTATCTTGTTTCGTCTCTATTGCTCACCTCTCATTTTCATTCCGCTTCCTGGGGGATTTATCTAACTTCACTTCCAGGAGTTCTGGTGTCTTCATAAGCGCTTCTGAATTTGGTCTCAAGTGCTCCATTGCTTTTCAGGCTTGCTGGAGCCTCTCCTTCCTGAAAAGTCGAGTGTTCTCTAGCCCCCCACACAGCAGGGTAAGTTCCAAAACAATGAGCAGACCCCACGGGCTGATTCCTGGGGACACTCGTGCAGCCTGTGTCTGACAGGTGAGGGCTGCAGAGCGGCACAGTAAAGAGTTCCTTCCTGCCCCAATAGGTGGAAGGAAGCCCAGGCTTCCTGACAGTGACACCTGGGTACCCAGCAACCCCAACCTCTTTCTGGGCCCCCAGCTCCCCAGGGCTCCTGGGTGGCTCTTCCACATTGGCCTGCTTTCCCTGGGCATCCATGCCTCTAGGGTATCCTGCACACACTAGGGTGACACAAACTTCTCAGAGCTTGGGAAGGCATCATATGGCCACTGTCACATACCTGTGGCCTGGTTCTAAGAATGACTTCTCTAACAAGGACACGCCCTGCTGAGCGGGTTGGTGCAGCTGGGGAAGACTGTGCAGCATTTCATCCACTGTCTCTGGGTTGGCATTCTTGTGTTTGGGGTTCTGTACAATGAGTCACATCTTGCTAGAATTTTCTCTCAGCAGGGGCTTTCTTCTTACAAAACCTCCTCCCTGGCCTCAGTATGAGCTAGGACATAGGCTCGACTACTATGCCAAAGGTCATCTGACAGCATATGAAAACCGGGGGTCTGGCTTCTCTGGGAGGATAGAGCCTAGTTCTGGCCACTCAGACTGTTACTGGGGATCCTCCACCCATGGTTTTCACTTCAGAGCCGTCTTCCTTCCACTTCCTCCATCCTGAAGAGTTAATAGCAGTTTTGCTCTTTCCTGCTGTGGCAGAGTGACAATTAGCCTGGGTGTAAATCTGCTGTGCTGACCTAGAAGGCACAACCCTGTGCTTGTGGGCAGTGTTGGCTTTGTCCATCTGGACAACAGAGTAGCAGCAGATAGGCTGTGGGGACCTGAGCTCCCTATGTTGGGGACAGCCTGGTCTTGGGCCAGACTGACTTGGAAACTGAGCAGCTGCCCAGGGTGAGGTGGGAGATGCAGAAGAGCTATTGGGGGTCTTATGAGCCTGGGAAGAGGTGGGGTCACAGGCACCCATCACTGTCAGAAAGGCTCTGCTTCCTTCCTGTAGCCCGTGGAGTGGACCCCACAGGTTCATGGAGTGGACCAGCCTCAGGTCTGGTCCCTATTTCTGTCTTCGGAGGCCCCAGGCTGTAATGCTAGTCCCATCAGGCACAGCCGAGAGCTCCCAGTGTGGCCAGGATGTTTTCTGGAAGCCCCAACCTACAGACATGGCAGACAAATGATGGTGTGGTTGCCAGACTATAGGCAAACCACTGCTCTGTAGTGGCTTGGAGAGTTCCCTTCTATTACTGAGGCATTCCCAAATAGGAAAATAGATACTCACAGTGTCCAGGTCCTTGTTGGCCATGCTCATGTCCTGCAGTGCATTGGCACTGATGCGTCGCACATGGACTTGCTGCCTGTGCTGCCTTATCCTCTCCTCCAGCTCTGCTAATGGTGAGGCGCTGGCACACAGGACAGTTGCTACTAGGGTGCTGGACTTGGGCCAGAAGTCCCCATTCCAACCACAGAGTAAGTACCTTCTCCTTGCAACCCAGGAGCCATCCTGAGGCTCCATGTGGCTGTGTGATGTGGCTCCTTGCCTTCCTCTGCAGATACTGAGCCGGTGGCAGCATCCTCATCCCTTCCTAGTACTTCTAAAGCCACAGGCTTACTATGCTTAAACACCCTCAAGTCCGTGACTGCCTGTGCATCTATTCAAAAGGCTCCCATGCATATGGACAGCAGGATGCCTTTTCACAGTAAAAGTTTTACTAAATCTTTAGACAAAGTGAGAGAACATCCCAATGGCCTGGCATTTTAAACACAGTTCTATCTCTGTTAGTACTGGGCTTAGACTCCAGGGCTGCTATGCTTTCTGAATACAATGATTTATAATGACAGAAAGAGGCCAGGAAGCTCTGGCTAAATGTCACTCCCTTTCCTACAACCACCACTCACCTTTCTGCCCAGTCAGTCCTCCGCCACCTGCCCTGGATGCTGCGTTTTCTCTATGCTGTCCCGAAGGCTTGGCTCGGGGATCACCTCCTCTCCTGTTGGCCCCTGCTTGGTGCCTCAATTCCCCAGTGCTCTCCTGAACTCCAGATGGGTTAGCCAGCTGGCCTGAGCTCTCAGGACAACTGCTGCCCCCTGCCCCCACGAGTAGCCTGGTAACTCCCTGACCAGAACCTCCAATCCTAGGCTGTCAAGTTCTAAGATGCCATGAACAGGCCTTCTCATGTGTCTTCCTGCCTATCTTCTGTGATAGGACTTAGAAGTCATGACTAGCACTCCATGATGGAAAAGCTGGCCATAGTCCTGATAACCAGGTTTGAGAACGGAGGGCTGAGGAAAGAGACTAGAGCTCAGGCATAGGAACAGCTGGGGCCAGTTGGGGCTAGCAGCATGGGACAGGGTCAGCAGGGCAGAGCAGGGTCAGCAAGGCAGGGTGGGGTTGGGAGGCCCTGGGTAGCATCCCTGTAGCTCTACTAGTCATCCAGCAGGGGCTGACCACAAGGGCTGGAAGGGCAGGGACCATGTCTTTCCAGATCACCTCCCATCCTAAGACCCCACACAAAGCTAGATATTCATTGGTGCTTGGTATGAGCACTGGCCAGCCGGTGGAACCAAGCCGGGAGCCTTCGACTACAGGCCGTTACCAACCTCATTTCTTCACTCTTTGGTGTTGATTGCTGTTGGTTTTGTTTCACTTTCCCAAGTAGATTCACTGGCATCTTCCCATGATCTATCAGATCTGTAGCAAAGCGCATCTTTGATGCCATCTAGGAAAATGCAACAAAGTGCTTCCAGGAATGTGAGAAGGCTCTTCCACAGGCCCATCTGGTGGGTGCAGCAGCCTGTCCTTTACCCTGCCAGGCCAACCAGGTGCTGTACAGAAAGGACATTTAACACCGGCATCCCTGTCCTATGACTTGGGATCTGGCTTAGGCTTCTCTCAAAGGCCCAGGCCGGGATTGGGGGGCTAAAGAGCAGTGAACTCTGCATGGCCTCAAGGTTTCTGCAGCTGACCCAGGCTACTCTGAGATTCTGTCACATGACAGACAGAAGATATACTACTGAAACAAGACCCAAGTCATTCATGCAGGTGTAAATGTAGTTTTAAATCACAAAATTTCAAGATAATACATAAATGCTAATATAAACTGAGTCACAAAAGGGCCAGGCCTTGGGCTGGAGAGATCACTCAGCAGTTAAGAGCATTGGCTACTCTCACAGACGACCTAGGTTGGATTCCCAGCACACACACAGCAGCTAGAAACCATCTGTAACTCCAGTTTCAGGGGATCCGACAACCTCTTCTGACCTCTGAGGGCACTGTACAACACAGGTACACTGACACACATTCAGGCAGTACACTCGTACACATAAAAATGATATTTTTGGGGGTCTTTTTGAGACAGGGTCTCCCTTTAGTCCCAGCTGGCCTGGAGCTTGCTATGTAGACCAGGTTGACCTTGAACTCACGGAGATCCACCTGTCTCTGCCTCCCAAGTGCTGGGATTAAAGATATGTGCCACCACACCTGGGCTTAAAAATGATTTTTTTTTTAAAAAAGGACAGGCCTTGAACTTGGTGAGCCTGCAGAGCAAAGTCCTCACCTTGAACTTGGCAAGCCTACAGGAGAGAGAGAACTGACCATGCATCTGGACACAGTAAGGGGAACAGGTGACAAACCTTGAAGTGGCTCAGTTATTCTCTCTGATAGAACTGTTGCATCCTGAGGGGCACCAGGCCATGTCCAGATGTGTGCCTAGGCACAGTCACCTCTCCCTAGCAAGGAGCCGCATGAATTCCACAGTCCTCAAGACCAAGCAGGTCCAGACCCTGAACAGCCCAGGCTGTTCCCAGTGCCTTTCCAGGCTGCCATAGTGACTCCTGTCTCTGATTTCACTGAGTATGGGAGGTGGTAGGGAGGGAAGAGCGTGGGGAGAGGGACCCAGGCCAGGGCAGAGACCTCCATGCTCCTGTAACAGGCTATCTAGAGACAAGACTCTGCAACTCAAGATCTCCAAGCAGAGAGTCCCAGGGAGTTTTGCAAGCGCTGGTGGGCAGCATACTCCTTATTTCTGATAGCCTGATGTCACCTAGATTTATGGTCACCCACAGTAGTCTATACAGCCACTGGCCTCTCTATCCAGCGGCCTTGCCTCTCCCAAACTTTCCCCCTCCCCTTGAAGCCTGGCTCATTCCTTCTCTGACTGCTGTGGCCCCCTCCAGGCTCTCTCTACCCCATACCACAGGCATCAAGCTCCAAGCTGGTCTCCAAATTCTCCTTTGGGTGTGACCCGGGAGATCTCCATCCTGCTCCCAGCCTCTACCAGCCCCATCCCCCAACCCCCGTGTCTTCTTCCCTGCTCTGCTCAGTCTCAAGACTCCAACTATGGCTGAGCTCTAATCCTGGCTCCTTCAGAACTCGAGCTGTCTTGTCCCTTCATGATACCAGAGGCAAGGGGACTTCATCCTAGTGATTACAGAAGTGAGAGCTGAGAACAGAAAGCCCTCACTTCTGTCTTACCCCTAGGCTGTCTGCTGTAGTGGCCAGCTTCCTGTAGGGCCTGCTGTCTGGACCTGCTTCTACTGTTCCAGCAAAGGGCTGGAAGGACTTGGGGCCTCTACACTTAAGAGATGTGCCTGGACAGGACGTGCTGGTAAGGGCAGCAAGTACCATGTGCCCAACCCTGTTTCCTGCTGCCTCCAATAGATGAGGCAGAGCCAGCCCAACCCCATTCAGGAGATTTTGGTCTGTGTGTACATGTGAGTGTGTGCATGCTTGCTTGCAATGTGTAGGGCCTGTGTGCGTGTCTGTGTTAAGAGGAGGAGGAACTGTCAGACTTCTAGGTGGACTAAACACAGAAGGTTTGAGTGGAAGATGTGAGGTATGAGCCTCCTGCCTGAGTTTCTGCTGTGTCTGGTCTACGTGGGTGGATTTGGATGGAGCTCATGCAGACTACCTCACAAGTCAGACTTGTATCTTTCCTTCTGAGTAGATTTCTAGGTATAGACTCTCATCTCAGCATAGGAAGTTCAACCTTAGCCATTCCACTTTGAAGGGCCTAGATCTAAGGAAGGGGCAGGTAGGGGACAGAGCTACTGTACTTTTCTCTTACAGCCGCTCCCACTCCCCAAAATGCACTGGTCTGCTTGCTGACTGTGACAGCTGTGCACCCCAATGAGTCAACAGTCTCCCAAAGAGATTCCGACAGAAAGAAATACACAATGCTAAATCAGTCCCTCTTAATGTCAGACATTTAATTGTTTTAAATATATGGATTGGCAAGAAGCTGCCCTAGACATAGTTTACTATCACTACCAAATACAAGCAAGGAAAATTCATCCAAATATTCACCCAGTTCTCTGAGAACAAAAAGAATCAACATAAGCTCATGAAACCTGGGCAAACCTTTAGGCATGAGGGAGTGTCTGTGGCTGGGGAGGACTCCCTGCCAGCTTGACATGGGAGTGTCAAACATGCAATTGCTATGAAGGCGCAGAAAACTGACTCAAAGGTCATGGGGAAAACTGCAGGCTTCAGTTTCTTCAGAGAACAGAAACTGAAGAGGGCAGCAGCCACGAGTCCCATACAGTCTTGGAAGTCTTTTAGCAGCTAGAGCTTCCACAGGATACAGCATTCATACTTAGCAAGGACAGGAGGCAGGGGCAGGGCAGGTGGGCTCACTCTAGAACCAGGCTGCAAAAGCAGCTCCCCACAGCACTGATGCCTGTCCTGCACACAGCTCCACCCAGCAGCCTCCAGCCGTGCACAGAGCCCTGGCACCCTCTAGTGTTGTCCAGCCCAACTACAGGAGCTAGCACAGGCTGAGCTTCCTTCCCCTGGGCTGGCATCAGGGACACACACCCTCTCCTGTGAGGGTCTTTACTGTTTGTATACCTCTCCAAATGCCAACAATACACAACTAAACATCTTTGTTCACAAATGACCTTATCGTTGAAATACCAACTCTCCATAGAATACCAGGTTTTTGTTTTGTTTTGTTTTGTTTTGTTTCTGAGACAGGGTCTCATATATTACAGGCTGGCCTCAAAAAGTAGCAGAGCATGACCTTGAACTCTTCTGATTCTCGGGCCTTAAGCTCCTAAATGCTGGGATTACAGACCATGTCACAGCATTACACCCAGCTTCTATGATGCTGAGTCTTTTATCTAGGGCTTTTCCATGTTAGAATAGCAGCACTCTACCAACTGAGCTACAGCCTCTACCTGACCACCCTCTGACTCCACCCTGCCCCATTCCTGCCATTACTAAGTTGGTAAATTTTTCCAGAAAGCTGGTGGTAGACTGTTGAGGTGTATAACCCTCTGCTGGACACTGGGGAAGCTCATGTCTGATGAACTACCTGTCACACCCTCTGCCATTTCTAATTTATTTATTTATGTATTTGTGTGTGTGTGTGTGTGTGTGTGTGTGTGTGTGTGTGAGAGAGAGAGAGAGAGAGAGAGAGAGAGAGAGAGAGAGAGAGAGAGACATGGTCTCACTATGTAGCTGTGGCTAGCCTGGAACTTGCTATGTAAACCAGGCTGGCTTTGAACTGAGATTTGCCTGCCTCTGCCTCCCGAGTGGTGGGATTACTGGAGTATGCTACCATGCCCTGCAGTCTCTCTTTTTTTTTTTTTTGGTCTTTTCAAGACAGGGTCTCCTTGCAGCCCCAGCTGTCTTGGAACTCACTCTGTAGGCCAGGCTGGCCTTGAACTAACAAAGATCCACCTGCCTCTGCCTCCTAAGCGCTAGGATTAAAGGCGTGCGCCACCACGCCTGGCTTTGATTTCTTACTATCAATTTGCAGCCACTTTTTGTGTATTAGATGGCAACATCATTTACAAACATTTCCCTCTCTCCAGACCTTGATCATAATATTTGGGGCCATACAAAGTACATTTCCAGTGTCAGGGTGGGTGCAGATCAGAAAAGGGTGTGCCATTCCCCAGGACCCTCTTCAGGATCTGTGGAGATGAAGGCAGCTAGCATCCCTCTGGCACACTGTACCACTGACCTATTGCTGCTGCAGAGTTTCCTGAACCACTATCACTGGGGTGGCTCCTACAGGTAGGCCTTGTGGCCTGGCCTCTCTAACTGTACAGCTCTACCTCTTGGTAGAGAAGTTTCTAGGAAATCCTCCCTCTTTTATACTGTCTTACGAAGCTGCTTGATCAGGACAGACACACTCACAGGCTTCAGCTCCTTGAAATATTCTCCACAGCCCCCTCCCACCATTCTCCCCACAAGCCCATATCCCAGGATGTGCTCTTCAGAGTAGTAGCTTCTGGCAACGTCCTGCAACCTGTGCTGCTTAACTTCCAACCCTTCAGAAAAATCAGACCTTAGCATTAGGTGCCAATCTTCTGCTGTAGCAATGGCCATTTCTATCCATTCAGTTTCTTTCTTTCTTTCTCTTTCTTCTTTTTCTTTCTTTCCTTTCTTTTTCTTTCTTCTTTCTTTCTTTCTCTTTCTTTCTTTCTTTCTTTCTTTCTTTCTTTCTTTCTTTCTTCTGTAATCAAGCTCTGGAATCATACTTAGATATCTAATTGTACACATTTCCCTTTTTGCAGTGCTAGAGATTTAGCCAGGGTCTTGGGTGTGCAAACACCCTACCTAACTATACCCCAGCCCAGCCTACATATTTTTATTCCTGGAAGTGATATGGTAGAAATATTTTTAAAGTTTTGCATATATTTAGGGAAAACTGGAGAATACAGAAAGGATGCTGGCAAAAGTGAACCCCTGGCACAATACACTTAATGGATTAAGCTTAAGTGAACAAAGAACGCACAACACTGACTCCACAGAGCACAGGAGGCAGCACCACGCTGGTCCTGGCTGCATCACTGCAGTCATAAAGGAGTGAAGCATTCAGAAGACCACGTCAGTGTCCAGGATGTTGTTAAGGAGCAGCCTGCTCTAGCCTGCTCCTGAGAAAGGAGTGAGACATGAGGCAACAGGTCTCGTTTGGGATGGAGGAGCCCACATCTCTTAAGCTTCCGTCCTAGAGCTCCTTTGTCCAGAGATTGGTGGCAGAGTAACTGTTGTCTAGCAGAGAACCAGGGGCAAGGGACCCAGGCCACTGGGAAGGGTCCAGGGACCCCACCTGCACCCCAGCCTGAAACGCCCCACTCCGCATCTTCTGCTCCTCTCCTAGGACATTCCACTATGGCAAACATTTCCAAGGTTTTTTTTTTTTTTTTGAGACAGGTTCTCCCTGTAGCCCCAGCTGTCCTGCAACTATGTAGTCTAGGCTGGCCTTGAACTCATAGAGATCCGCTTGTCTCTGCCTCCCTAGTGCTGGGATTAAAGGTGTGCGCCACCAAACCTGGCCCCAAGTTTCATTTTTTTACTCAAGATAACAAATCATTATTTTGGCTGGATAAACAATGGCAGCTTAGGGAGTGTTAGGTGTAAAAGAATAACTCGGTGACAGAGGCCTAGGAGACCACCAGCAGCAGCCTGGTTACAGACAGGTCCTACCAGACATCACTGACAACTGGTCCAATTGGAACATCGGCCATGGTCCCTGGTTCAGACAAGCAGCACCAGTCAGCAAAGCCCTACTGTGACATGGCCACAAAGGGTCCTGGTAGAGACCAGTAAGTATGAATTTTCAGGGCTGTCTTGAGGTTTGGATCAGCCTTGGAGGAGAGGGTAGCTTGGCTTCAGGGTACAAACATAACACCCTGAAAAGGGACCAAAGCCAGGCACACCATGAACCCACGGCAGGCCAGGCACACCATGAACCCATGGCAGGCCACACAGAGAAAGACGTGTCTTTGCTTTGTGAATATCCCTATCCTTAATGTAAACCTCTAACCAAACTCAAGGGAGGAACAGGCAAATCCAGGTCAAAATACCTGCCCAACACTATCCCAAGGCAGCAGATGAGGAAAGTCAGGGAAGACAGAACTGCCTAACCAGAGGACACTGGGGGACCTAAGTGCTAGGTGCCATGGGGACCCCACCTGATCAGGATGTCTATGGAGAAGCTGGTGAGATCAAGTCCTCCCTTGGGTTCCCATATGGCACCACTACTCATGCCTATTCTGAGTGTAGCTCTGTTGTCTGGAAAGATACCAATATCAGGAGGTGGGTGGTAAGGGAGATATGGAACTCTGCACTGATTTCAGAACTTTCTGATAAATTCTAAAAATTACTTTTTTAAAGAAGATTTGAATTGTGCACACTGACCTCACCTGCAGGTCAGTACAGCTGGACCAAGGAGTCAGGGCGGCCTGGGGAGGGCCCATGGAGGCAACCACTGGATCTCTTGGCAAAGGGAAGATTTCTTAGGAAGAACTCGGGAAAAGCCTGTGACCAGCTAAGAAGTGCCCTGCCTGCCTGGGCTCTAGTACAGAGGATGCCAGACATGTCCTGGTGAAGCGGCTAGCTCCCTGGTGCCTACTACTGGGACCCACTGAACCAGGACCAGCAAACACACTGACAAGAATTCCGAGTGGGTGCTGTACCTAGATATTCTGTACTATACAACCCGAGAGCCAGAGACCCCAGGGTCAGGGACAGGTTGCAAGGCCACTGCTGGGGTCCTAAGGTGATTCACTCCTGAGGCTGGGATGAGAGTACAGTTACAGGGCACTGCCCACATTACTAAAACCTAGTGGTGTTTAAATTTGAGTTTCCATCTTTTTCCTTCTGCTCCTTCCCTTTCCCTCTCAGTGCGCCTAATCCTTCAGGTAGAATTTGTAGTCAGCTGTGTCTGCTCTCTCCACTCTTGCAAAGCTCTTTTGTCTCTGAAGAAGAAGCATGATCACATTAAAATCCCAAGCTGAGAGCTGCTTCCGGCAAAGAAAGCTCACAAGGTTTTCTACCTGCTGCTTCCAGCTTTGCAAAGCCTTCACCTGGCCCTAGAGAGGAAGCGAGGGCCAGGGGTGCATGCCCTCCCTTCCCTTAAGTTAGGATTCTTCCACACACTTTGGGCAGAGGCTGGGGAAGCAGATTCCAACTGAGAGCCTGTGCACACTAGGGTATGCTGCTTGTCATCGGCTGACACCTGCCTGAGGCAGCTGGGCTCGCCTGAGTCCCAGTGCCTGGTGAGGAGCCAGCGCGACTGCAGGTGCTTTATCACAGGACTTGCAGCCCCAGTTAAGGGTCACAGCCAGATTCTCCTTGGACATTTGCCTTTCCCTTTGAAGAATCCACACTGTCTAGGGCTGAAGCTTAGCCATTAAAGGCTAAGTCATCCAAAAAGTCAAGAATGGACACTTTCTTTCTCCAACCCCCAGGGTCCAGGAGAGCTCCCAAGGGCACAGAATGTTTATAGGGTCTACTATGCAGGGTGAGGCCTTGCCACATTAAAGCCACCTCTGCTGCCCCCCCGTCCCCCACCCCCTGCACCCCGAGTCCACCTGCTTGTCAGAACCAACTCCAGCCATCAGTTCCAGTGGTTAGTGCCTCCAACATCTGCCCCAGATTAATATCTTCTTACCCTCCTCAGAGATACCTGTGCTGTGCTTACCCTCAACCCCCTTTAGCCTGAGTCTCTCCAACTGTCCTTTTTCTCCTGAGCTCTATTTCCCATGTAGGTGCCTTATAACTGGCAGGGTCCTCTGGGGTATAGAAGCTGGGTGTAGGGGTTGAGTGCTCTTCTGTACCTTGTCCCAGGTGAAACTGTGCCCTCCTATGCCTAGATGATCCCAGCCACAGTGCCCAGGCATACCCTTACCCTCCACTCAGCTCCTGGGCAAGGGATTCCATTTACTCTGCCATCTCTCTACCACAGGAAACAGGAAGGACATGCTCAACCCTTAGGAAGCAAGAGAATAATTCCTAATTGGGAGCCACAAAGGAGACCTTGGGAGCTACCCCCAGAGTATAAAGCCACAGAGCTGCTCAGCAGGTGGGCCCAGTTCAGTGGATGAAGCAGGACAGTAAAGATAATTTACTCATTCTTTGTATTCAGATAATTTCCCTCAACAAAGGTGAGTGACCTGCTATGGAAGAAGACGACCAACTAGTGCATCTGGTGCAGCGCCAGCCCTGTGCCACCACAGATGCTTCCTTTGAGCAGTGTGTCCCAGTCAGGCACGTCCCAGAGAAACAGGCAGACTTCCTGCTGGTGACCTCAGGAGGTTTATTCACAGCTTCAGACAGTAGGGTGTAGGAGGCTACAGGGAGCACAGATGTCTGTGCTTGGCATGCCAGGGCCTTGGCAAGGACAGGGAAGGAACAGCATGTAGGACTGAATGGTAGAGAAGCTGGAGTCGAAGGGCAGTGCATGGATGCAACCAGGAAGTTACAGAGGGTCCAGGGCCTCCCAACTCCTCACCTGTCCCCAGGGACTCCCCATTGCCCAAACCCAACCACAAGGCTTGGGGCCCTGGGGCACTGAGGATGCAGTCCATGCTGGCTGGCTGTGGGAGGCCCAGAGCAGGGCATAGCTGGGTTGTCGGTGGAGCTGGATGGCAGAGGAGAACAGACACTGAGAGTGGGATGGGACACAGGCTGGACCCATGGACACAGGGTAGGGCACATCAGGGTGGGTCAATGTGCCAGCAACATGAGGGAAGCTCAGTTCTGAACAGCATTCCTTGGACATGATGGGAGGCCCAGGGATGGGCTGGGAAGGAGGCAGGGTCTCAGGGGGACAAGGAACTCAAGGCACTTGAGAAGCCAGGCAGGTGGGAGAAAAGGCAGGGGATAAGTTGCTCAGATGGTGCCTGTGAGCTGTGTTGGGCCCACAAGAAGGCCCCACAGCTGCCAGGCAAGAGGCTAGGTACTTCAGAGAGCCGCGGACTATGGGAAATGTAGGGGTCCTTCCAAATAAGGGAAGATGTTTCAGTCTGGCCACGAGGACAGAAGCCATGAGATGGCCTCTGGAGTGCTACCAGCAGGGCTGGCCGTGGACCCCAGTCCCCCGTCTGCCCCGGACCTACCTCCTCCTCTGCTCCATCCGGGACTGTTTCTCCCGCAGCTCTTGGAGAGCTGCTGTGCGACTGTCCTCCAGTATTTTTGTTTGAATTGTATTTTGGTATGATGAGGGGAGGTCTGGCAAGATGCCTTTGAAGGAGGTGGTCTTCCTTCTAAAATCACAAAATGTTTTTAGCTGAAAATGTAATGTACCCAGTGGTTACTCACATTGGTGAGATACAATGCTGAAGATAGAAAGCAGAGTGACCTGGTTTACAGTATGAGAGATCCTGTCTAAAAACAAAACAAAACAAAAAAACAACTAAAGCAGGACGTGTTGGTACACATCTTTACTCCTAGCATGGGAAGCAGAGGCAGGCAGATCTCTGTGACACTGAAGCCAGCCTGGTCTACATAGTGAGATCCAGGCCAGCTGGGGCTACAGGGAGACTCTCTCTCAAAAACACAAAAACAAAAACAAAAAAACCAAACCAACCCTTCCAAAACCCAAATGAACAACAACAACAACAACAACAACAACAAAACCTTTAAAGCAGGCCTGATGGGTTGGCTGCACACTGAAGCAGTTGCCAGCTGCAGCAGCCCAGGGGAAGCCCCAGTACTGTCCATGTCAAATTGGGGATGCTACCCTCCAGATGACAAGCTACTCAGTAGAAATCCATAGGAAAGGGCATCCTTAAGTCATTCCTAGGAGCTGGCACAGGACGCACAGGAGGATCCAGAGGGGGTGCAGCTGTGCACGGTCCCAACCTCTCGTGCCACAGCCATCTATCTCCAGGGCTGAGGTCTGGTATCTGTGTTCAACTCCACAGCAAACTTGTGAAGTGCTGTAGTGAATGTACTGTGACAGCTGGAACAGACCATCATAATTCATCACACTAAAGTAAAAGAGGAAGAAGTTTCCGCATAACAGGGCAGGCCACTGTGGCTGTCTGTGGGAGAACGCATACTAAGAACATTCCAGCAGCCCCAGGGCCACTGAGGGCACATGCCTGGTGCGTGGTGCCAGCTCTTCCAGATGTAACCTGTCAAGAATGCCTCAAAGTTTGGGTATTTTTTTTAAATATTCAAACCCAGGGGCTAGACCCATGGGTAAAGTGCTTGGCTAATCAGCCTGAGGACACAAAGTTGGGTCCCCAGCCCCACAACAAGGCCAGGCACAGTAACGCACACCTGTAACCTAGAACTGGGGTTAGAAGCCAGAGAGAAGTGGACTGGGGTGCTTGTTGGCCAGTCTAGCTGAAACATCAAGTTCCAGGTTCAGTGAGAGAACCTGTCTCAAAAATTGAGTTAGAGGAGCAATAAGATACTAGATGTCAACCTCTGGATCTGCATCCAGATCCACATGTGTACATGCATAGGCAAGCACACTCCCACACATGTGCACAGGTGCATATCACACACACACACATATACACATGCACGCACATATACACACAAGTAATAAACTATTTTGACAATGTTAAAAACCACAGGGCAGCTGAAAAAGCCAGCCTTCCCCCCTTACTGTGCAGAGCTTTGTGCATCATCAGATTGCCCCCAGCTCCTATGGGCTTCTTCCCAAATGCCGTAAGTTTCAACCTATAGGCCACTGTCAGTTCTATGACTCTGTCACCCCATTCCCTTGGATATGAGGACACAGAGGTGTGTGATCTGAACTCAGCCATTTTCTTTCTCTACATACTTATATACACTGATCCCTATACACGCAGCACCACATCCTCGACGTGCACACAGGCAGTGTGCACACGTATTATACACCACTCACGGGCCGAGTTTCTCCCATGTGGCCTACTGTGCCAAGCTCATTCTGTGATGCTGGTCTGCTCTGGTCCTAGATGCAGGGCTGATTTAACACACCCTCATTGACAGTGACACAGATGAGTGCTTCAGAGCATGGACCTTATGTTTCATAAGATGACAACAAAATCACTTTAAAGTTCTGAAGAGGTCAGGCCTATTGGCTTTTGTGCTGTCTTACCTGATCACAGGCCCAGGCTTCTGGCGCCCTCTGCCCTTGCCATTCAGTGCTGCCCTGAGATCTGGAGGCAGCTTGATAACCAGGAGCTTCTTCTCTAGAACCTCCACCTTCTCATTCTCCACAATCTCCTGTCTCAGCTTCCAGAAGTGCTTGATTTCATCCTTGCTGGGCCAGTGCTCAGAGGAGTCGCTGGACTTGTGGAGCTCACTCAGGTCTAACTTATCAACAGGCGGGAAGAAGTCAGTATTTTGCTTCATCACATCCTGCAAGAATGGGAGACTGAGGCCTTCTTCATTAGAAATGTCGTCCTGAGGCAGAGCCAGCATAGGGTATGGAAGGTCTCTAAGGCTCTTCTTCTTAGCCACTGAGACTTCTGGTGAGGTAAAATGGCACTTTAGTGGCTATGGGACCATCTTCAACAGCTGGTCTGAACTAGAACTGCTTAGGAGACATACCTCTAGGCATATCTGTGAGGGTATTTCCAGGGAGAGTTAACTCA
This sequence comes from Rhizomys pruinosus, assembly GCA_009823505.1. Taxonomy (NCBI): domain Eukaryota; kingdom Metazoa; phylum Chordata; class Mammalia; order Rodentia; family Spalacidae; genus Rhizomys; species Rhizomys pruinosus. The sequence goes on from VZQC01010901.1 coordinate 215,587, forward strand.
GGAGGGAAGAACTACCCTGAATGTGGGCAGCACCGTCTCATGGGCTAGGGACGCAGACTGAATAAAAAGAAAGCAAACTAAGCCCCCGAGCTTCCTGACTGCAGACATGTGAGATCAGTGCCATGTTTTCCCTGCCAAAATGGACTGTAAACAAGCCCTCCTTCCTGAAGGTGCTTTTTTTCGGTTATTTTTGTGAATGATACAGTGGCCTACAAGTCAACACCACCCTCCCCGATCATCTAACAGCTGGGGCCTACAGCCTTTGCTCCTTTGAGGAGATGCCTGGAAGGTAGGAAGGGATCTGCTTAGGTCAGGGCCTGCTCCACCCCACGGGTGGCCACAGACCCACAACAGCTGCTGGGCAGAGGAGGAGCACATTGCTTGAAGAGCCCTGACATCCTCACGCTTTTTCACGTGGGACACCCCATGCATGTATTCGCAAGGCAATCTTGCCGTCTTTAGGAGCACTTCTGCCCCCCTCCCCCAACATCTTTTGATATTTCTAGTTAATAGCTAGCCCGGTAGCTGTTCTTTGACAATGTTTTGTTGACTTTTTAAAAGAGTTTGGTTCTGGCCAGGTGTGGTGGTACACACCTTTAATCCCAGCACTCAGGAGGCAGAAGCTGGTGGATCTGTGTGAGTTCCAGGACAGCCTGGTCTACATAGTGAGTTCCAGGACAGCTGGGGCTACAGGGAGACCCTGTCTCAAAAAGAAAAAAATAATAAAAAAACTTAGTTCTGTGTAAAGTATTGAGAGAAAATTTGTCCAAAGCTGATTCAGCTCCTATGCATTTAGTCTCCTCCACTCAGTTGTAGGATTCACTGTGGCTTCCATGGAGCAGGGCTCAAGCTTCAAACCTGCCCACAGGCAGGCAAAGGCTCAGCACCAAGAGCCAGGAGGCCTGGGGCTGGATGGGAGCCAAGGGATGGCGTCAGGAGAGTGTCCCCCTCTGCCATCTTACACCTTCTGACTTAAAACAATTGTTTCATGTGTATGTAAGTGCACCCATGCATGGAAAAGGCTGGAGGACAGAAGAGGATGTTGGAGCCCCTGGAACTGCAGTTACAGAGAGTTGCTAGCCAAGGGGGACCTGGGAACTGAACCCAGGTCCTCTGAAGAGCACGTGTTCTCAGCCGCTGAGCCATCTCCAGCTCTCACCCTCTGACTTTAAATACTGAACAGCTTGATCGCTCTGACCCCTCCTTCCCTGTCTGTGTCTGCACTGCTGAAACACATCACAGGAAGAGCGATCCAGTCACCTTGTTCTGCCACCCTCAGATCACAAACTCACCACAGTGCACCAGACACACACAGAGCCAGGAGTGTTATGCCAACTTCTGTCATCCTACCTCAGACCTGGCCTGCCAGCTGTCCCACGATACACTCATGTCCCTTCCTAGCCGGTATACAATCCAGGACTGCACAGTGGATTCAGCTCCTACGTACGTAGTCTCCTCAAGCCTGGAGCAGACGTTCATAGCATTCTCCCTTCTAAACAGCGTAGACTACCTCCAGAATGCTCCTCCACTGCTACCTGCCAGGTATGTCCCCTAGGACACTGCACCAGGGACCTCCGCTGCCCTTCTAAGGCCTGCACCTAACCTGTCTTCAAGTAGCACAGTGGTTGCTGTGCCCAGACCCTCGCTCCTGGCTCTCCTCAGTGATCCGTAGTCTTAGGCTAACTCCTGCCAGGCACCTCGTATTCTGCATACTGGCATCAAATGGCTTCTTCCTTCCTTATCCTGTCCTTGTCAAGCTGTCTTTCTGGTGGCTTCTGGTGCTGTTGCAGTCTCTCAGAGACTTGCCAGACACTAAGTGCCTTTTCCTCACATTAAAGACAGCCTAGGGCACTAGAGCTGGGTACCAGCCAGGGAGAAGCCCTCAGCTAGGACCCCACACAGGCACGGGAACCTGTGGGGGCTCAGCACCAGCTCTCTAGAAGTCCTCTGTGCATAGTCTCCTGGGGGCTTGTTAAAAAGTACAGCTCTGGGTCCCAGAAGCCCCTTGCCTCCCTGGCTCCCCATGCTGAGCTCTCCCGCCTGTCCCGGGTCATGCATCCCAAAGGTCACACCACCCAAATCAATGACAGACCCTTGAGTCTCTGTCTGAGCTGATTCTAGGAACTCAATCTATAGACCAGGCTGGCCTTGAACTCACAAGAGATCTGCCTGCCTCTGACTCCCAGGTGCTAGGATTAAAGGTGTGCGCAGCCACGCCCCTTACGGTTCTTAGCCCCCCATGAGGGGGCTGGGAACCAAACCCAGGTTCTCTGTAAGAGCAGTCGGCGCGCCCAACCACTGAACCATCTCTCTAGCCCCTATGAATGTGTTTTAAAAACACGACCCGGGGCACTCATAACAGATGGAGGCAAACACTGACTCATCTTTTCCCCTCCTTTCCCCCTTCCTCCTGTTCCCTCGCTTCCACCCATTCCTTCTCCTCTCTTCCCCTCTCTCCTCCTCCTGCCTTTCCCTTTCCTTCCCTTCCCTCTTTATGGTCAGCATTTTGACAAAATCAAACCATTTAGTGACTACCCGCCAACAAGGAGGCAACGCAGTTCTCAGGCTAGTTTCTGGTACCTAGGCATGAAGAGGGTTAGCGCTCTTTTGACAGCTGTCTCGTGGAGTTCAAGGGCCTCTCAAAGCAGCTGCTTGCTAGTGGCTTAGAGCACATGACTGTCCCATTTACCTTATGTCAGAGAGCTTTCACCACATCCACCTAGACAGATCCTGTACTGCTCAGCATGGGTGGGAACCCACAAAAAGAGCCAGGGCAGGGCGTGGGGCCTCGGCCAGCACAGGGGCTGGCATTTACCAGGTGACCCTGCAGAGGATGAGGTGAGGGAGCCGCCATGATTTTGGCTGGAGATGCAGCTCTGTTGGCTCCTCATTAGCTTTCCAAGATCCCATCTAGCCTGGCATAAAATGTCGTCTACAAACCCTGAGGAGCCTCTTCTCCGGAGAAGGCGTTCTCCACCGAGCAGATCCGCAGGAAGGTCAGGATGGATACCAAGCCTTTCTGCACAATCAGCTGAGGAGGGAATTCCAGAGGGCAGTGTCTCAGGTTCAGTGCCTTCAGTGTGGTGACGTGCCCTGCCGTGGAGGGGAGGAACTTCAGTACTCTGCACACTTTGGAGGTGGGCAGGGGGACCCAAGAGGGAGAGGGAAGCAACTGTTCTCACAATGGAAACCTACTGGAGTTTGTTTTTAAATACTCTTTAGGTGGCATGAGCAAGATGATTCAGCAGGTAATGCTTCCGGCTGAGCCTTACAGGCACAGAGCACAGTTCCGTCCCTGGAACCCACATGCTGGAGAGAACCAACTCCTGTAAGTTGTCCTCTGACCTCTTTGCCATGGCATGTTTGCACTCACATACATGTACATACAAAATAACTAAATGTAATAACAATTTTAAAGAAAAAAGCTTCAGGGAAGACCCAGCTAGTTAATAAAAAATAAAGCAGCCAGGCGTGGTGGTGCATGCCTTTAATACTAGCACTTGGGAGGCAGAGGCAGGCGGATCTTTGTGAGTTCAAGGCCAGCCTGGTCTACAGAGTGAGTTCCAGGACTGCTGAGGCTACAGGGAGACCCTGTCTCAAAAAGACCAAAATAAATAAATAAATAAATAAATAAATAAATAAATAAAACAATAGCAACTTTCAACTCATAGCAGAAAGGTAATCTATGGTCAAAAATGTCCATTTGCAACATAAAAACTACTGGACATGCAAAAAAAGGGAAAATGTGACTTGTACTCAGGAAACAGCCATGGACAGAAGCTTTCTTCAGGAAGCCCAGATGCCAGGATTAGCAGATAAAAAGCAGGTAGCCATGGTACACACAGCCAAGAAAATGAAAAAGTTGTCCAATTAGAGAAAAACATAAAATCCCTCAACAAACAGGAAAGCCAATAAAAACAGAAATTACTAAAAAGTACTGAACAGTTCTAGAGTTATAAGTGGCAATAACTGAAGTGAAAAATTCAACAGAACTCAACAGTGACACGGGACAAATGGTGAACTTGACAAGGAAGAACTAAAAGTCTCACTTTCTGAGAACTGGAGAGAAAAAGACTGAACAACAGAAACTCAAAGGCCCTGTGAAGTTTGCCAGCATCCATAATGAGTTAGAGAGGGAGTCAGGGCCCCAAACATCCAAATCAGATGTAAACATTAGTCTACACACTTATGAAGCCTAATGAACCCCAAGGAACCAAAGATTCCCACTGGGACACATCACAGGGAGAAAGAGCAAGCCACGGAAACAACTCGTGACACCCAAGGGAGCAATGAGGTAAACAGCTGACTTCCAGTCAGGAACCAGTGGCCAGAGCTGAGGAAGCCACATCGTCAAAGGGCTAGAAAGAAGAAATCCCCATCACTCAAGGCAGAGGTAGGCATTCCAAACTGATGAAAAGGCAGACGGGGCTGGGATGCAGCTCAGGCGCAGTGGCGCATGCCTGTGACCCCAGCACCTGGCAAGTAGAGCCAGGAAGAGCAGGAGTTCAAGATCACCTTCAGCTATAGAAGGAGTTCAAGGCCAGCCTAGGCTACAAAAGGCTCTGTCTCAAAAAAAGGAGAGGGAGGGAGAGAGAGGAGAGGGGAGAGAGAGAAATGTGGAAACGGGTGAAACTTTATCTTTTGTTAATTCATTCTTTATCTCTGCTGTAGTCTAGACTGGCCTAGAATTCACTAACCCAGGCTGGCCTCAGAAATACAACAATCCTCCTCCTGTGGCCCCACGTGCTGAGATTACAGCATAAATACCTGGCTGAATTGGCAATTTGTTTTCCTTTCTCTTTCTTCTTTCTTCTTTCTTCTTTCTTCTTTCTTCTTCTTTCTTCTTTTTCTTTCTTTCTTTCTTTCTTTCTTTCTTTCTTTCTTTCTTTCTTTCTTTCTATTATTATTATTATTATTATTGCCTTTTTGAGACAGGGTCTTCCTGTAGCCCCAGCTGTCCTAGAACTATGTAGAACAGGTTAGCCTTGAACTTCCAGAGATCTGCTTGCCTCTCTGCCTTAAGTTCTGGGGTTAAAGGTGTGTGCCACCATGCTCAAAGAATTGGCAGTTTCTAAAAATGACTGACTTAGGGCTCAGCTCCCATGGCAACCTCAAGCCCAGCTGAGAAGCAGCAGTAATCTCCCATTCTGTTCTTGTGACAGACACCACATGGCCTGCCTTTCCTCCGGCACCCATCCTTTTCTGGCACCCCTCCTGACACTTGCCCTCCTAGATGGGCTTCCTGTCAACTGACAGTGACAAGAAGAAACACCCAGGGAAGGTAGAGACACCTGTCCATCTTCTTAAAATTCACAGAGCCTTAGTGTCAGAATGATGCTGAGAGCACTGCCCACAGCTCACTGGGCGTCTGGCATGCATACTGTAGCTACTCCTGACCTCATGCCTGCTGCCCGCTGCTACCTCTGGTTCATTCTTCCCTTCTAGCTGGCAGTGTTCAAGCCACCAGCATTTTATGAACGTGAGTGGGTAGTATACAGCTGGCTTCTGCATTTCCACTTGTCCTGACAGTCTCTGCTTTTTAAATGGTGAAGCACAACTCACCACAGGAAATAACTAGTTATACATAAACTAAGCAGCACACTATGATGGTTAATTTGACTGGATTTGAAATGATGTAGGTGACATGCCTCTGGGTGAGTCTGTGACTATATCTTCTCCTGAACTAGGGACCTGGACTGCATGAAGTTGGATAAAGTAGAAAGCCACTGAGTGCTAGCACTCCCTGCTCTCGGCTTCCTGATCTGTGGAGATGTGAGAATCCCAGTCACAAACTCTCCTCACTTCCCTCACCAGGAGCTGAAACAAAGCTTCCTACCCATAATGCACTCCTGTCAGGGATTTGGGTGCAACATGAGTAAAGTGCCTAACACACCACTCTAGCCCAGACTACGGCAAATCATGCCAGAACATGCTGAATCCAGTGGCAAAAGCATGACAGTTCCAACACGTGGGTGCTGCTACCACAGTCAGGGCAAACTGACCCTGCAGGGGTTTGTTAGAAACAAGGATTTGAAATGAAAATACAAGCTTCCAACTAAACGCATTTTTTGGTCTTTTTTAAGACAGGGTTTCCCTTTAGCCCTCGTGGCCTGGAACTCACTATGTTGACCAGGCTGGCCTTGAACTCACAGAGATCTGCCTGCCTCTGCCTCTCAAGTGCTGGGACTAAAGGTATGTGCCACCACACACGGACCAACTAAATACACTTGGGTAAAAAAAGCAAATCAAACCTATAAAATACACAAAGATGAGAAAGTACACACAGTGAGGGTGTGGCCTACACGTCCATGGGGGAGGGCCTCAGAAGCACAGGTGAACCTAAGACTCAAGGAACCAGGGTCCAGGCAGCACAACTCAGCCTGTTATGTCTAAAGGAAGGCAACAAGACAGCCCAGCTAGGGATGCAGTGTGCACTGACTCCTGAGTAAGCAAAGCCAGCTGCTGGCAGCACAAAGGGGCATGTGGCCAGGTTTCCTCAGGCTGTGTGCTTTGTTGTTCTGCCTGTCCTGCCTTGCCACAGACAAAGTGGAAAACAGTGTTAACACTACTTGAGAACAGAAGGTGTCATGGTTAATTTAAATTGCCAACTTGAGGGGCTGGAGAGATAGCCTAGCGGTTAAGAGCACCGACTGCTCTTGAAGAGGACCCAGGTTCAATCCCCAGCACCCACATGGCGGCTAAGAACCGTCTGTAACTCCAATTCCAGGAGAACTCCAGTTCCAGGGGAATCCGAGACCCTCTTCTGACCTCCGAGGCATTGCACGACACAAGTGCACAAACCTACAAGCAGACAGTACATTCATACACATATAAAAATAAATAAAAAAAATAAATTGCCAACTTGAGATCTATGATGGACTGGGAGATAGGTCTCTGGGCATGTCTGTAGGGGATTATCTTGATAAAGTTAATTGCCTTTGAACTGTGAGCAGATATAAACCCTTTCTCTCTTAAGTAGCTTTTGTCAGGCTATTTTATCACAGACACTGGAAAAGCAACTAATATCCTTGGAGAGAGGCATTAAACACCTTGTTGCCTACCCTCCCGTCATGCCTGATGTCGTCACCATAAGCCCCGGGAACTTCACAGCATTTTAAAGCCATCTTCCTTTTACTGTTTAAATACTTACCCATCTCCGCAGGTAACATTTTGATAGGATTTCTTTCTAAAAGCAAAGTTTTCAAATGTCTTTAAAAGAAAACAAAAAGCGATTTAAAAAGCAGAAAAAAAAAATCAAACAATCATCTGTAAAATACATCAAACATCCTCGCTTTCCTTCTGCACAAACGGCTACACACATCCATGCCACACATGGCACCAGTGAAAACGCAGCGGGCAAGGACTGGGGTGAGGCTTTAGATTCAACTCTGTACTGCACATTCCATTCTGTTTCTTTAATTCACATTTAATTTTTTTTTATTAATTTTATTTATTCTGTATGTGTATGAATGTACTGTCTGCATGCAAGTCTGTGCACCCGTGTCGTGCAATTCAGAAGAGGGTCTCGGATTCCCCTGAAACTGGAGTTCTCCTGGAATTGGCGCTTCAGGCGGTTCTCAGCCGCAATGTGGGTGCTGGGGATCAAACCCCGGTCCTCTGTAAGGGCGGTCGGCGCTCTTAACCGCTAGGCCATCTCTCCAGCCCCTAATTCACATTTAATTCTTAATATTATACGGGTTATTAATTTACCAATTTATCCTCCTCAGGGATCCTCAATTGAAATCTGCCACAAGGTCTCTGGTACCCTGTTCCTTCACTGTGCTGTCCACCTTAGGGAGAATGCTAGCAGAGAGGGCAACTCTGGACCATCCACTGTACCTGCTCCACGCTGGGCTATACCCAGAGACTCTGAACAATGAGTAAACCAGTGAGCCACGTACTGCACACCCCCATTTGATGACCCTGCAGCAGAGGGCCAGTGAGCTGGGGTTAGTTAGGATCACTGTGAGGCAGCTGAGCATGTCTGCCCCCACTGCCACCATAGCAGGGCCTCCAGAGAATCCCACACTACTGACTTCATCCTTTACCATGGTGTCACTTTCTCAGATTTTCTCATCATGTGAAGTTTGTTTGCTTTTCAGACAGTTTCACTCTCTAGTTCACCTGGCCTGGACCTTGAAATGCAGACCAGGATGGCTTTGAGCTCTCAGCAGTCCCTCTGCCTCTACCTCTTCACTGTGCAATCACAGGTTTGCACCACCATGTCTGGCCTTATTTGAAACTTTTATTTTTTTATTATAATTTTTTTTATTATTTATTTTTTTGTATGTGTATGAACGTATTGTCTGCATGCAGGTCTATGCACCCGTGTCATGCAATGCCGCGGAGGTCAGAAGAGGGTCTCAGATTCCCCTGGAACTGGAGTTCTCCTGGAATTGGAGCTACAGACGGATCTTAGCCGCCATGTGGGTGCTGGGGATTGAACCCGGGTCCTCTGCAAGAGCGTCGGTGCTCTTAACCGCTAGGCTATCTCTCCAGCCCTATTTGAAACTTTTATGAATAAGCTTCATTAAAAAAACTTTTCTCGCCGGGTGTGGTGGCGCACGCCTTTATTCCTAGCACTCTGGAGGCAGAGGCAGGCGGATCTTTGTGAGTTCAAGGCCAGCCTGGTCTACAGAGTGCGTTCCAGGACAGCTGGGGCTACAGAGAGACCCTATCTCGAAAAGACAAAAAAAACTTTTCTCAGTGTGCCCAGTGGTAGGTCATTTCAACCTTGCTGACTCAGCTCCTTGGTCTTAAATCTTAAGTCTTTAAATCAGCTTATAAGAAAACAGACAGCACTTGGGAGGCAGAGGCAGGCAGATCTCTGTGAGTTCAAGGCCAGTCTGGTCCACATAGTCCACATAGCAAGTTCTAGGCCAGCTGAGGCTACAGGGAGACCTTGTCTCAAAAAAGACACCCCCTCCCACCCAAAAGAAAGAAAAAGAAAGAAAGAAAGAAAGAAAGAAAGAAAGAAAGAAAGAAAGAGAAGGGAGGGAGGGAGGGAGAGAAGGAAGGAAGGAAGGAAGGAAGGAAGGAAGGAAGGAAGGAAGGAAAGGCGCAAGAACATGCCATCTCACGAGGTGAACCTGGCTGAAGATGGGAGACTCAACAATGTGGCCTGGGTCTCTCTAGCACCAAGCGAAACCAACAGTGATCCCACCCATTTGGCTTCAGTTCTTTTGGGGGATGTGTGGGAAACATTTATCAAATATTGAACTGAAAGCGTACAGAGGACGTTTTGCCTATATTGCACTCACAATGATAAACCTGAAGTGTTAATTGCAGCCAAAGGGTCCACACTGGTTACTGACTTGCAAATGCACATAAGCTTGTTGACTCAGGAGAGTGGATCAGCCTGCCAGCTCCATCTCTGCATGGGCATGCTCACACAGCCACAGATGGAGAAGGGGGCTCTGATCTGCCATTATTTATTCAAAGTTTAAAGCTTTAAATGAGCCTACAATTACTTAAAATTTCTAATTAATATGTTTCAGCTCTTCGGCAAACATATCCAATTTTAATGACATAATTGGTATAAATCAGAGACCAAATTATATCTTAAACAACATGAAGCAGCTGCCTTTGACTGGCACAATCTTAAGATTCCAGATTCGAGGACCTTTCTGGGAAGGCTGCAGAGGCAGGGGGCATGGTTCCCTTTAGTTTTTAGCCTTGGTGACAACTACTCTCCAGGGCTCAGTGCCCATGCTAAAATAAGTTCTGGACGAAAAAAATCACTCAGCTGTCTCAACACAGAAAATGGTAGCTTTGTGAGGAAGACAGCCTCCCAGCACAGGACACAAGCTCGGAAGACCAGGAAGCAAGGCAGATGGGAGCTCTGGGCAGAAACGGCCCAAAGATTCATTGGGGGATCAGCCCTGCCTCTACCACAACCAGCTGGCCAAGCGTATGCCTGATGCACCTGATAATGCCACCCCCTAATCTGTCCATTCATGGCTTGTCCTGCAGGTCCCAAAGTCCCCAGAGCTCCAGAAAAAGGCTCCAGATGCTTTGGCCTGCTCAGACACAGTGTAGGCTGCTTCCTGCAGGTCAGGGCCCGCAGGACAGAGATGCTGAACCAGCTCTCATTACCACTTGCAGGGAAGTGCTCACTTCTTTTTAAATTTTTTTTAAAATTTTTAATTTTTTAAATTTATTTCTTTATTTATTTTATGTGTATGAATGTTACTGTTGTCATGTAGGTTTGTGCACCAATATCATGCAACGCCTCAGAGGTCCGAAGAGGGCATCAGATTCCCTCTGGAAACTGGGAATTGGCGTTACGGACAGTTCCAGCCGCCCATGTGGGTGTGGGGATTCAACCCGGGTCCTTTGCAAGAGCAGTCGTGCTTCTTAACCACTAGGCCATCTCTTCAGCTTCTAATTTTTTAAAAATTTTTTATCTGTATGAATGTTACTGTCTGCGTTGCAGGTTGTTGTACCCATGTCGTGCCACTTGCCACAGAGATCCAGAAGAGGGTGTTCAGATTCCCCTGGAACTCGTTAAGGACAGGTTATCAGACACATGTAGGTGTGGGGATCGAACCGGTCCTCTGCAAGAGCCGTAGGGCTCTTAACCGTAGGCCATCTATCCAGCCCCGGATATGCTCACTTCTTAAAAATATTTTAGAAACAGTGCGTTTAGGCTGTACATGGTGGCATGTGCCTTGAATTCCAGCACTCGGGGGCAGAGGTAGGCAGAGCTCTGCGAGTTTGAAGCCACCCAGGGCTGCACAGTGAGACCCTGTCTCCAAAAACTACAAAAGAATAGGGGAGGCATGGTGGTGCACATCTTTAATTCCAGCACTTGGGAGGCAGAGGCAGGCAATCTCTGGGAGTTCAAGGCCATCCTAGTCTATATAGTGAGTTCCAGGCAAAGGGAGACCCTGTGTCAACCCCCCCCCCCCCCCCCAACTAAATACATAAAAACTAAGAACTGGGTTGAGATGGCTTGGTGGTTAAAAGCATTGACTGCTCTTATAGTGGACTGGAGTTTGGTTCCTAGCAGCAACATGGAAGCTCACAATCATTAGTAACTCCAATTCCAGGGCATTCAACACTCTCTTCTGGTCTCTGTGGGCACTGGGCACTGCATGCATATGGTATACTTACATACATGCAGACAAAATATACACACACACCACACCACAACATATATATAATATATTATAAACATATAACACATGTGCTATATTCTATATATATCTACATAAAGTAATAAAAACAGTGTATTCACAAGGCACCTATGCAGAACTTACTCTGCTGCTACGCAATGAGCTCATGTCTCCACCCTGGGGCACCCCTACACTGGATACCTACCTCTCATTTCCATTCCCATGTCAACTCCAATCCCACTAGTTCCTAAGTCCCCCTGAGGCCCTGCTGCATCCAACTTGACCTCCCCTCCTGCATGGAGGTCCTGGCTGCCCAGCCACTCTCTCTGTCTGCCCTCTACCCTGCAGCTTCCTTCCTGTGGAGTATTCTTGGGCCCTGTCTGATCCATTCCTCTCCATCTTCAGTTCTTTCAAGATAAATGGCGAAGTAGATAGCGCGGATCGCCCTGGGACCTTCCTTCAGCCTCTCTGTCATGTTCCTGATGTCTGGCAAGCACAGGTCTATTTCAGGGACTTGCCTCTTGTCTACCCTTTTCCCTCTGCCCAGAGACAGCGAAGGGAGAAGAGGGTCTGAAGTACATGTGGAATACAGAGGGCTGCTGAGCTAACACAAGGAAAGAAGTGGCATGGAGAGACAGCTCAGCAAAGGGTGATGAGTCTGGGCAGCAGGGGGACCTGGGTGGAAGTGTGGTTGACAAGAGACAGGCAAGACTGGACTCTGGAACCGGGAGTTCCAGGAAACTCTGGTTAGCTAAGGGTCACAGTGCTTGCTCTATGGTTTTCAACTTTCCCAAAGGAGACAAATTGTCCATTATTCTCTGAGACCTAAGATGAATTCCCCAGGGCTCATGGCAACAATGTGGTTGGATTTAATTAATCAGAGCCATTTCTGATCTTAGTCAGCTTCCCAGTCAGGGTGAAATATGCTGTCCAAAAGGGCTCTGGGGCTTTCCAGCAGAGGCACCACCTACCACCATCCCCCATCCACTCCAGCAGAGGCCTACCACCACATCCCCCATCCATCTCCAGCAGAGGCAGACCCACCTACCACCATCCCCATCCATCTCAGCAGAGGCGCACCTACCCCATCCCCATCCTCTCCAGCAGAGGACCACCTACCACCATTCCCCATCCATCTCCAGGCAGAGCACACCACCTACCACCATCCCCATCCATCTCCAGCACAGACACCACCCCACCATCCCCCATCACATCCAGCCAAGACACCTACCCACCATTCACTCCAGCGCACCTCCACCTCCATCTCCAGCAGAGGCACCACCTACCACCATCCCCATCCATCTCCAGCAGAGACACCACCTACCACCATCCCCATCCATCTCAGCACGCCCTACAACCCATCCACAGACAGTGCCACCTACCACCATCCCCATCCATCTCCAGCAGAGACATCCAGCTACCACCATCCCATCCATCTCCAGCAAGACACCACTACCACCATCCCATCCATCTCCAGCAGAGGCTACACTACCACCATTCCCATCCATCTCCCGCAGAGGTCACATCACCCACCCATCCTCCATCCATTCACAGCAGATGCACCTATCCACCATTCCCCATCCATCTCCAGCAGAGGCGCCACCTACCACCATTCCCCATCCATCTCCAGCAGAGGCATCACCTACCACCATCCTCATCCATCTCCAGCAGAGCGTCAGCTACCACCATCCTCCCATCCATCTCCAGCGAGCGCAGCTACCACCATCACATCCCTCATCCATCTCCAGCAGAGGCGCACAGCTACCACCATCCTCATCCATCTCCAGCAGAGGCCCAGCCTACCACCATTCCTCCATCATCTCCAGCAGAGGCTACCACCTACCATTCCCCATCCATCTCCAGCAGAGGCGCCACCTACCACCAGTCCCATCCATCTCCAGCAGAGGCAGCACCTACCACCATCCCCATCCATCTCCAGCACAGAGGCACCACCTACCACCATCCTCATCCATCTCCAGCAGAGGCACCACCTACCACCATCCCCCATCCATCTCCAGCAGAGGCACCACCTACCACCATCCCCATCCATCTCCAGCACAGGCACCACCTACCACCATTCCCATCCATCTCAGCACAGGCACCACCTACCACCATCCCCATCCATCTCCAGCAGAGGCACCACTACCACCATCCCCATCCATCTCCAGCAGAGGCACCACCTACCACCATCCCCATCCATCTCCAGCAGAGGCGCCAGCTACCACCATCCCCATCCATCTCCAGCAGAGGCGTCAGCTACCACCATTCCCTATCGTGCTAAAGAGCCCATCACAGCAGAATTAGATCGAGTCTGGTACAGATAGCTGCTGCACCTCTGAGCTGGATCTTAGAACCATCTGGGAGTTTTTGTTTTATTTATTAATTTTTTTTTGAAGACCGGTCTCTCTAGATCTCTGTGCTAGAACTTAACTATGGACCTAGCCTGGCTTCAAACTCAGGAGAGAAGCCCCTTGCCTCTGCCCCTTGAAGTAGCTGGGATTAACACAGGTGAAGCTTACCAGTATAGCCTTGGGTGTTCTTTTATACGTATAAAATGGTACTTAAGAGTTGAAGCCAGCTGGGCATGTGGTGACGTTTTAATCTAGCACTTGGGAGGCAGGGCATGCATATCTTGTGCGAGTTCTAGGCCAGCCTGGGTCTACAGAAGTGAGTCAGGACAGCTGGGGCTACAGGGAGACCCTTGTCTCGAAAAGACCAAAAAAAAAAAAAAAAAATAGAGTTGAGCCAAACCTATTCATAACATTTTAAAAAGCAGACACTTACCTGTGAGAGCCGATTCCTGAAGGAAGTGCTCTGAGCCTGTTATATCGGAGGTCGAGCCACTTCAGGTTGGGCAGCAACTGGAAGAAGTCCTTAGGAATCATGCAGAGTGCATTCCTCTGGAGGTACAATTGCTTCCACAGAAAGGGAGACCAGAGGATGCTTTGTCAACCAGTGGAATTTTAAATTGGATGCATTAAAAAGCATCTCCAAAGGGACAAAATAGTCACAACCACACATCAAAAAAATCCTTAAAGAATTTAAATAGTAGCACTCAGGAGGCAGAGGCAGGTGGATTTCTGTGAATTCAAGGCCAGCCGGGTCTACATAGTGAGTTCCAGTATAGACTGGACTACAGGGAGTCCCTGTCTCAAAAAAGACCAAAAATAAAATTTTCCTCCTTCTGGGCCATATTCAGTACATACTCTGAGCAAGCCTGGGGAGCACAAGGCAAGAGTTATTTCAGATCCACGTTAGGAGGAAACCACAGGAGAGGGATTCCTTCTGCTATGGCATGATCTGTGATGACTAGCCACACAGAAAGAATCCCAGAAGCCACCACCCAGGAATGGACTGTGTACCACCTCAGTGGTTTTTTTTTTTTTTTTTTTTTTTTTTCAAGGCAGGGTCTCCTCTTAGCCCAGCTGTCCTGGAACTCCACTTGTAGACCAGGCTGGCCTTTAACCACAAGATGCTGCCTCGCTCCCGAGTGCTAGGATTAAAGGTGTGCGCCACCACGCCCGGCCTCAGTGGGGTTTTAAAGTCATCATCATAAATGAGACAGGATGGAGGATGCACATGGGCTGGTCCCAGCCCTGTGACACATCCCTACTTTTGTAGGGCAACATTCTAAGAACCCAGCAGATGCTTGAAAACAGATAGCACTAGGACATACTGTTTTATTGTCTATACACACCCACAATGAGGTTTAGCAGGTGAATTTAGCACAGCAAGAATAGCAGTAACTAGGGGGCTGGAGAGATGGCCTAGCAGTTAAGAGCGCCGACTACTCTTGCAGAGGATCTGGATTCAATCCCCAGCATCCACATGGTGGCTGAGAATCGTCTTTGACTCCAATTCCAGGGGAATCCGACACCCTCTTCTGACCTCCACAGCATTGCATGACAGAGGTGCACAAAACTACATGCAGACACTACATTCATACACATACAAGAATAAATAAAATTTAAAAAAAGAATAGCAGTAACTAATAATGCAATAGAATGGTTATAACAATACATTGTAACAAGTTACTAAAACTTGAATAATTTGTTTATGAAGTTTTCTATTTAATGTTTCTGGATAAGGGGAAACACTGTATGTTTGTGTGTATATATTTAATATTATTATTATTACTATTATTATTATTACTGTGTCTTCCATAATTTGTGTGTATGGGTGTGGATGCTGAAGATCACAGGAAACTTTGTAGGGTCTGTTCTTTCCTTCCATCTTACACAGACTCCTGGGATTAAACTCAGGTTACCAAGCTTCCTCAGTGAGAACCCTTACTCACCGAGACATCTTGCCAGTCCATGTATGTGTAATTTTAGAGCCACAACGTGGCTGGATTATAGGTGATTTTTTAAAAAAATGCTTTCCTCAACATTGCTGCTACATGTTGTACCTGTTAACAACATTGTCCACACTTAGGCTTGACAAGAGAAGAATCAATGCCCAGAGAGCTGTCCCTAAAGCCAGACTGCCTGAGTTCAAATCAAGGTTTCGAAAACTATTAGCTGTATGAGCTTAAGCAAGCTCCTGTACCTCTCTGTTCTCCAGTGTCTTAGCCTATAGAATGGGGGTAGCGAGACCTCCGTGGAAACGTGAGGACTTGAGCCACCAACATCATGCTGCCTTCTACTCTGGAGTGACAGGCAGCTTCCCACCAGGGTTATACAGCTCCCAATTCCACCTCTGACCCCATCCTCCTAGTCTAAATGACTTGTAGGTTCCTGAGGAATGCCCATTAGAAAGATGGCCCTCTGTACGTGTGCTGAGACTAAAATGTCTGTTTGGAAATCATCAGTCCCTACCTGCTGGCAGCTGGCACTGTCTCTAGAGAGCAAACTGGCAATGAGGGGTGCACAATATGATATATGCCCTTGAGAACATACCTATGCACCCCCCCATACCTGTATACCTCCATGTACATGAGAATATATGTCCCCATACACATATGCCCTGGGGACACAAGGATGAATATTCACATGTGTCTGTGCCTGACAGGAGAATGTATTTCCCCCTTCCCACATACCTGAATGTCTCCAGTTACACACGGGGACATATCTCCACAATCATGCCTGTGCATGCATCCAGGTATGTGCAAGCATCTATCATGACCTTTCTTGGCAGAGGCTTTAAGCTGCTTAAGCATGTTCTTCTCCTCTCTATATAAGCTAATTATTGTGCTCCTACTAGAACCCACAGGTCCTTCTGAATGTGGGAAAATGGATCTCAGGGAAGATGGTGTGCTCTCCCTCCCCAGTATGCCTGCCTGCTCTCTGGGCATCAATGTTCCTGGTATGGGACTTACAACTTCAGGAACTAATTGCTGCATAGTTAAAAACACAGCTAGTAACCCGTAATGGTTTACAAATCTGGATAGTTACTAACTCAAAGAATTTTTTTGCCATATTAATAAATTCATAGTGAAGCTGGGCGTGGTGGCACTCGCTTTCAATCCTAGCACTTGGGAGGCAGAGGCAGGAGGATCTTTGTGAGTTCAAGGCCAGCCTGGTCTACAGAGTGAGTTCCAGGCCAGTTGGAGCTACAGGGAGACCCTGTCTCAAAAAGACAAAAATAAATAAATAAATATATAGTGACACCTGTCTTCCAAAAGATAGGTAGTTATGAGGAATCTGGGTTAAACCTGAAGGACTTCGGAATTCCCTCTTTCCCTTCTAATAAAGACAGTGGACATCTCACAGCTCAGCTGGGATCTTTAGAGCTGACAGCTTCGTTCTTCAGACCGCATGTGCAGGGCAGCAGCCTTGAGGAGGTGGGTCTCTGTAGCTAGCACTGTACTCCTGGAGGTTGGCAGTAATAGTCTGGGTACGCCAGGAGGGCTGTGAGAGAATGTGAGCTAGTTCTCTGGCCCAGGGTAAAAATGGCAGAGCAAATGGACATCAGGTTTCAGCGCTGCAGTCTTTACATATATTATGGTTTTGTTTTACAGTAAACCATGGCAATATTTTCATTTCCAGAGGCCAGTTAAAGCCAAATGTGGCTTAAGGACACTGCAACACCAGGACAGCAGCAGCACTGACAGAGCCCCTGTCCTGTTGTTCTCAAGGCTGTTTGCTCCAGAGAACACCAGGACGGAGCCTGGTACAAGGGACAGCAAAGTGTGACATCACCAGTGGCAAAGGCAGTGGTGCTTTAACTGCTCAGGGCCTACAAAAGGGTGTGGCTTTAAATCAGACACCCAGAGTGTTTGGACAGTGATCTCTACCCAGGTTGTCCTGGACCTGAGAACTTCCCATGAAAAAATACAGCCTGAAAAAAAAAGAAAAAATACAGCTTGGAGGCTGGAGAGATGGCTCAGTGGTTAAGAGCACTGACTGCTGCTCTTGCAGAGGACCCAGGTTCAATTCCCAGCACCTACATGGCGGCTAAGAACCATCTTTGACTCCAGTTCCAGGGGGATCCTCTTCTGACCTCTGCAGCATTGACAAGGGTGCACCTACTTGCATGCAGACAGTATACTCATACACATAAAATAATAAATAAAAAATAATTAAGAAAAAAATACAACCTGCAGGGCAGAGAAGGCTGCCCCATCTTGATGGATGTGCTCTGTTGCCTGACACCACATCCCCAGTTAATCTTTTCTCTCCTAGAATTCACCTCTCCTAACAAGAACAACAAAAGCCCAATGCCAATCCTCCTGCTCCAGGTTATAGATCTGTGAGACACACTCCCCAGGAACAGGACACTTACTTGAAGGTTGGGGATTTTGAAGAACTCTCCCAGACGGCACAGGCCTCTTTGACTCAAGTCTAAAATAGGCGAAGAAGAAAAGACGGCCCTCTCAGTAGCTGCATCATCTTTGGAAGGGGAAGGAGGCAAGCCTCTAACAGCAGCACTCTCTTTGAGATCATCAGGATTACTGTTGGCCTCTGGGGCCCTTGAGCAGCTGCTGTCCTCCATTTGGTGCCCTCCAGTGGCCACCATTCATCCTTCTTGGTCTGGAGTCATCTGGAAACAGGAAGGGGCGTCCTAGCAACCAGGAGCCACACTGACTCATGCATACTGGATGGACAGAATAGCCGTGGGGCAGATATGCAGTGGCTCAGCTTGCTTAAGAGCTACAGTCCCATGAATTTAGCATTTAACTTTAAAAAATTGGAACACACAAAGGATCTGATTAAATTCTTTGCTCCTCAAACCGGACCACAAAATCTGAGAAGAAAAAGAAGGTGAAAAGGAAGATAATGATGATGACGAGGAGGAGATTGTTAGGATACAGGGTCTCAAGTAGCTCAGGCTCACATTGTATTCACTGTGTAACTGAGGCCAGCTTTGAACTCCTGATCTTCCTTGCGTCTACCTCCAAAGTGCTGAGATTGCAGGCAAGCAGGCACCTGGCTACAATTCAACACTCCTGGAAAATGCCAGCAGTTAAAAGATGCCATACACAGGAGGCAGAGGCAGGCAGATCTCTGTGAATTCAAGGCTAGCCTGGTCCACATAGTGAGTTCCAGGCCAGCTGGGGCTACAAGGAGACTCTGTCTAAAAAAAAAAAAAAAAGAAAGAGAAAAAGAGAAAGAAAGGATGGCAATAAAATCGAGCCAGGATGAAAACAGGTAAGACCTTCATTCCCTTCATTCAGTTTAGTCTTCAAACCAACTGCAGTTTGGGGAGAAGTTTCTGATGAATTTGTTTCTTCTTTCTACCACAGTCCTGTGTCCCTTGCAATTCCAAAATCCTGAAATCAGGAAGCCAGCCACCTGTTCCCACTCTATCTCAGGCCAGATCAAGCAGGAACCCAGGTGGGCACCAGGGAAAACCTGGGCTATGAGAATCGTGGTTCAGCAACGTGTTTCCTCAGCACACACTAAGCAAGGGCTGTGGTTCACTCAAACCTCAATGGGGAAGACCAATTCCACATGTACATTAAAAATATTTTTTTTAATTTTTATGTGTATGAAGTGTATTGCCTGCATGTATGCTAAGTGCACCACGTACATGCAATGCTCCACAATGGCCAGAAGAGGGTGTCTAAGCCCCTGGAACTATAGTCACAAACCGTTGTTAGCTGCCAAGCGGCTAACGTGTGGAATCAAACCCAGGTCCTCTGGAAGAACCAAGTGTTCTTAACCGAGGAGCCATCTCTCCAGATCCCCATGTATACTTTCAGACAATCCAGCAATGATGTAATGCTTACGGTTTAAAAACATCCACCCAACGACTGGCAGTGTGTCCCTTTCACTCTCTTTAGGGAGATGACTTTTCCCTCAGTTAAGAAGCTGCCCCAAACTGGGTGTGGTGGCGCATGCCTGTAATCCCAGCACTCGGGAGGCAGAGGCAGGAGGATCTTTGTGAGTTCAAGGCCAGCCTGGTCTACAGAGCAAACTCCAGGCCAGCTGGGACTAAAGGGAGATCCTGTCTCAAAAAGACCCCTCCCAAAAAAAAAGCTGCCCCAAGGAACCACAGATAATAATGTAGACCCTAGGTCTGCCAGGTAGGAGATGGCTCACTCGGGAAGGTGAAGCTTCCCAAGGTCTCTTGGCCTTTGCATTGCCTATGGGTTGTGCTCTTCTCTGCGCTTCTGAATTAGGAGGGAAGAGTCGGGTCTCCTGCAGATTCACAGCAAGGAAAACATCTTAACAGCAAGAGCAGGCAAACAGAGCTGTTTCCACACCGGACAGGGCTGAGTGGAGCTGTACAGCTGAGGGGGATGGGGCCATAGTCATCTCCTACTAAGGCCTCCCCAGAGGGCCCTCCAGTATCTTGGTCACGTGGCCTCCTCCCCAGTCCCGCACCCACAGCCCAGAGCTCCCTGCCCACAGTGAGATGACCTTCAAACCTGCCACCTCAAACCCAGAGTTCATACCCCTGCAGCCCTGAAGCCTCAGCCCAGCCTCCACCCTGCAGCCCACACCCCGCACCCTGCAGCCCCCACCCCGCAGCAGTCCGCTGTGGAGACCCAGTCTCCCCTCCACTAGTCCCGCAGCCCGGTGTCCGCCGCCTGTCCGGGACGTCCTGCCCAAGCTACAGTCCTGCGCCGCCTCCCCGCCCACCTGCGACCCCGCCCCGACACGTAGCTGCCACGCTTCTGAGATGCTAACGCACCACCTAACAAAGGGGGCTGGGCTGCCCACGCGGTCGCCATGGAGAGGCCGTGGACGGAGGCCGGTGGGCATCAAACCGCGGAGGCGGAGGGGTGGTTTTGGTGCGCGTGCGCACGCCGCCTCGAGCTGGACGCCTTGACAGGGACTTCCAGGGGGCAGACGGGCTTGGGCACGGAATGGGGACCCGCGAGCAGCCGGCTGTGGTCCGGAACCCGCGGCTGCCCGGGCTCTGAGCGCATGCGACCATCAGAGTGGTGACCCTGGCTCTCTCGGCCAGCTCTGCCCGTCACCTGGAGGCGCCCCTGCCCAACTAGAAACCTGCATGGCAGGAGGTTCTGGGAGGCTGGTCTGCCAGGTTCCATACACCCCTAAACCACACCATACCCCAGAGAAGACGGATCCCAGCAGGAAGGAGGCTACGGGCGGTTGGGTAGAGAACTGTCTTAAGAGCAGACCTAGAAGGGACAGAAGCTCCGCTGCAGATGCCCTGGGATCCCGAGGATGGAGACTGGGATTGAACTCAGACAGAACTTGGACTCCACGGGTTTTCGTCTGTAGTGTGTCACGCACAGGGCAGCACAACACGCGACCAAATCCCAGGGAAACCATAGGAAGTGAACTTGCCTGGGAAGGTCCAGGTAAGGAAATCAGCTGGCAAGCACGCTTAGAGGTTTCCCTGAATTTATGTGAGGCCGGAAAGCAGGAGTACATTGAAGCTGTAGACAGGAACCAAACTGGAATTCTACAGCTAAAAAATGGAATCAGAAAGAAAGGAAACAAAGTTTGCTTGGGCCAGCAAAATGGCTCAGCAGGCAAACGCACTGAGTCCAGTCCCTAGAACCCAGCCAGGTCAAGGTGGAAGGAGGGATCCAACTCCACAGAGTTGTCCTCAGGCTGCCATGGTGCACCGCTGCACAAGCAGACACACACACACACACCACACACTAATACACAGTAATTTTTTGTTTGTTTGTTTGTTTTTTGGTCTTTTTGAGATAGAGTCTCCCTGTAGCCCCAGCTGTCCTGGAACTCACTCTGCAGACCAGGCTGGCCTTGAACTCACAAAGATCCACCTGTCTCTGCCTCCCAAGTGCTAGGATTAAACGCGTGCGCCACCACGCCCGGCACACACTAACTCTTTTTCAATTGGTTTACTAGCAAATTACTTAGGACTGAAGATGAGATGGACCGTGAGCTGTAATAGAATATCCTCAGACAAACAAGATTTAGTTTAAAAAACTGAAGAGCCGTGGGAGTCCCGTTCTTGTGTGTGGCTAGCTGGATAGCTCTGATCAGCCCCCTTCTGACGTCACACCCACACTGCAGAGATGCGGTCACTTGGTCACTTGCATTTTCCTAAATGTTCTGTTTGGTTACAGGTTGGAAAAAGTGGCCAAGAGGTGCCAATGGGAGCTTTAGGAAGCAGAGAGGGAGACCATACCTGCCTGGCTTCCCATGCCACAAGAAAGGCCTGTTTGGGTGGGAAGCTGGCTCAGTGAGGTGCTTGCCACTCAAGCACGAGAACCTGAGTTGGATTTCCAGAACCATGTGAAAAGGCCAGGCACAGTCATATGTGCCTGCAATCCCTGGAGCTGATCTCTAAGATGGAGGCCAGCCTGATCTACATAAGTAGCTTCAGGCTAGCAGGGACTACAGGGAAACCCTGTCTCAAAACAAACAAACCAAAACAAAACAAAAAGCAAGGTGGACAGCTCCTGAAGAATGACTTTCAGCTTCCACACATGCACATGTACACACTTCATACATGTGCATGCACACAACCCCCCCGCCCAAAAAAAAAAAGGCCTTGGTCTATAAAGAAGTCGCAGGCCCAGTGTTATTGCTGTGGACCTTCCAATAGGCAGGGGACAGTCAGGTGAGTCACTCAAGTTCAGCAGGAGAGTGCTAGGAAGTCTTGACTAGATGTCAAGCCTTTGAGATAATTCTCCTGACCTTAGGACCTCCTATTGCCAGATTCCAATACCAATCAAAGAAAGGTGGCATAGGGTTATGGCAGAGCATCCTTCGTCTGGGTGCTTTCACCCAGTGGGGGGAAGGTGTGCAGTCAGCACAAATGACTGCATAGCTGGGCCAGAGCCAGGGCCAGCACAGTAGAACGAAGGAAGTTCAGCTGGGGCCAAAGCGAGTGGACAGAAGAGTGGCTCTGAGGGCTTGGAGGTCTCAGCAACACTCCCGACCGCCCAAGGCCGTTTCCTCTTCCCATTGCTGCTTCAAGCTTTGATTTTACTTTGAAAAATCCCCCAAATTAGTTTTTCTGTTCAGTGGTTCATTATATGTAGAAACTTATCCTTCATCTTTTGTGCTCGCTCATTATCTGGCTGAAACGCCTCTGTTGAATAATTCTCTTGGCATGTGTTTCTGAGCTACCCTCCCTAAGCTCATGAATGTATTCTTTTTATTTTTATCTAATTCTTGAATGACTGTTTCTCTGGTGCAGAGTTCCTTGTTGATAGCTGTTTTTTTCTCAAAAGTTTAAAGACAACTTGCTGGCTGTGGCTGAGGAGGCTGCTGCCAGCCCTGCTGCCCTTGAGTGAAGGAATGTTTCCCATCGCCATTTGGCTCTGAAACCCTGCTCCTGGGTCTCCAGCTGCACACCGGTTTTTACCAATGTGCCTGCATTGACGTGTGCCTGCTGACCGCTCTGTCCTTCTTTCTGCTCTTCCCAGCCTTCCTGGTCATTTTGTCATGTGTCTACATCCTGACTTGACTCACATTGGTGGGTCACTCTGTTCCAGTGGCTCAGAACTGCCTTCCAGAGCACTACCCTTCTTCATTTCTATGGACTGTTTTCCAGCTTGATAAATTTTTTCCATGAGGGTGAAGTTTGCCTCAACTATTAAGTTTTTCAAATGGTCTAATTTTGCACTTCTAAGTTTTCTTTTTTCTTTATCTGTGTATGCATGTGTGCATGTATGTTTAAGGGTACATGTGTGTGTAGGTTGGAGGAGTATATCAATGTTGTTCCTCAGGTATCTTCTACCTTTTGTTTGAGATGGAGTCCTGCATTGGCCTGGAACACTGGCTAGTAGGTTAGGCTAGCGGTTCAGAGAGTTCCAGGGATCTACCTGTCTCCTCCCATTTTGCTATCAATGAGATTATAAGCACATGTCAATATACTCAGGTTTTTTTTGTTTTTTTTTTTTTTTGTCTTTTCAAGCAGGGTCTCCCTGTAGCCTCAGCTGTCCTGGAACTCACTCTGTAGTCCAGGCTGGCCTTGAACTCACAAATATCCACCTGCCTCTGCCTTCTGAGTGCTAGGATTAAAGGCGTGCACCATCATGCCCGGTTTGTACCCAGGTTTTTTGTTTTAATTTAAACATTTTTTCATACACATACAGAAATAAATAAAAAATAAAATAAAATAAAAAACATTTTTTTATTTATTTCTTATGTGTACGAATGTACTGCTGCATTTAGGTTTGTGCACCCGTGTTGTGCAATGCTGCGGAGGTCAGAAGAGGGTGTCGGATTCACCTGGAACCAGAGTCAAAGACGGTTCTTAGCCACCATGTGGGTGCTGTTGATTGAACCCAGGTCCTCTGCAAGAGCAGTTGGTGCTCTTAACCACTAGGCCATCTCTCCAGCCCATACCCAGGTTTTTAATGTGGGTTCTAAGGATCAAACATCAGGTCCTCCTGCTTGTGAAGCAAGTGTTCTACTGACTGAACTATCTCCTCAGCTCAGTACTGAGAATATGTAATACAATACAGAAGAGTTTCTGTAATTCAGGAAGAAAAAGATGAAGATGCTAAATTAATTTAGGCCAATGGATAAAAGGATATGAACCAAAACATAATAGAGAAAAAAATGGTAAACACACACACACACACACACACACACACACACACACACTACATTTTATCCAAATGAAATGTTTAATATTTTATTTGTATTTTTATTTTATGTGTATAAGTGTATTGCTTGCATGTATGTATGTGTACCCGTGTCATGCAGTGCCCATGGAGATCAGAAGAAGGATTCTAATCTCTTGAAATTGGAGTTATGTATGGTTGCTAGCCAACATGTGGATGCTGGGATTCAAACCCAAGTCCTTTGCAAGAGCTGCCAGTGCTCTTAGCTGCTGAGCCATCTCTCTAGCATACATGATGAGATGTTGCATCCTATACACACTTGATTGGCAAAACTAGAAACATAGTGAAACCCGTGTGTTGGCAAGTCCAGGGTTCCCCTGCTAGGAATGTGTGTATGGGCACCTTGGGGAGCACCTGAATACTCCCGTGAGGAGCTGAGCTCTATGTGTAATGGCCACATGACTCTTCTCTAAAGCAACTGATGGAGATCTGCGCTGGTGCATATGTGCCAGTGTGTCTACAGCATCTTCATGGGTTTAAGCAAAGGACTGAAACAGCAAAACAAAACAAAAAAGTACATAAACTTTGTAAGTCAATGGAACTTCTCACACTTCGTATAGTGTGAGCAACGGCTGTGCGAAACAGTGAGAAGAAACCTTAGAGATAGCGTTTAAGGAATCACATGGTCTGAGCCTTCAGTAACTCTCCCTCATGATGGCTAAAGCTGAGCAAAAGTAAATGACAGATGACAAGAGTGAATAATAACATACTAAAGCCAGGGGACATAGAGCATTGCCCAATAGTCCAAGGCTGGGGGAAGGAGATGCAGGACACAGGTATGGGGGTGCAGGATGGGGTTGTGGGCTAACTGTGAGCTCGCTCATACTGTCAAAGATCAGTAAGAGCAGACCCATGAAAGCTCAGACCAGGCTTGGTTATAATAACTACCAAAGAAGGGTAAAAACTGTTGGGGGAACTGAGCCCATCCTGGACTCCAGGAGGTCTCCAGGCCCCATAAACGGAGAATGAGGGGCCAGGGAAGGTGGAGCTGGGCTCACTGGGTTCAGGGAAGAGGAACCATAAAGAAAGCAGGAAAGAGCTTCATATGAGGCTGGTCAAGGTTGGCTCAGTAGCCTTACAGAAATGGAGCACCTGTCCCCAAGTTGCTCCTTGGGGACACAGGGGCCAGCTTGAGGGTGTGGTGGAACAAATAGGAAATCCCTTTCTCAGACTTGATGGTACCCAGGAAGCTACTACAGGCTTCATCTTAGGGGTAAGGCTTAAGCTGTTAGAAAACATGTTAGCATTCAAGTCTCTGCTGACTGAGAGACCTTGGCTGGAGCTCCGTTGAGGGTGGAATATTTGTCTACACATTGAAGTCTTGACCCCAGTTCTTCAGTGTGTGTCAGTTTTTGCAAACACCCATTAAAGAGGTCATTGTGGTGGTCTGAATGAGGAATGTCATTGATAGGCTCAAATATTTTCAGCACTTGATTCCCAGACAGTGGCACTGTTTGGGAGACCATTGAACCCTTTAGCGGGTAGAGCCTAGCTGAAGGAAGTGTGTCACTGGGGGCAGGCTTTGAGAGTTCATAGCGTCACCCTGCATCCCATGTGCCTAGTTTTCCCTCTCTGCATCATGTTTGCTGTTGGCAATGTCAGTTTTCAGTTTCCTGCCCCTGTCACCATATGCCATGCCTACGGCTTGAGGACAGGCCTCCCCGCCATGACGGATTCTTTTCCCTCTGAAACAATAAGCCCAAATAAAAACTCTTCCTTCTCTAAGTGCCTTGGTTGTGGTGTTTTACCATAGCAACATCATCAGGTAAGATGAGATCCCATGAGTGGGTCCCAGTCCAGTGTGACTAGTGTCCTCATAAGGACACCAACAAAGAGCTGAGACCATATGAGGACAGAGAGGTGTCATCTCCAAGCCAGGGACAGAGGCCTCAGGAGGAGCCAGTCCTGCCGTACCTGCGTCTTTCCTCAGTCTCCACAAACAAGATGAGCAATAAGATCAGGACTGTTACCAGCCTGTGGGACTCACTGTAGCAGCCGGCGTTGACAGAGGAGGGAGCCGCTCAGTCAAGCCAGGGAGAGGCAGGCCATGGGGGTGGGAGGTTCATGATGGGGTCAGAGTAAGACGGATAAGGGGGAATCCACCTGCCTAGGGAACTGGCAAGATGCCAGTTAGAGCACTGTTAGAACACTTAAAATCACAATTAGGACTGGTGACAAGTTTCTGGAGTTCTCATTGTGAGCAACCATCTGATAGTCATCTTCCTGTTAATCAGCAAAGACCAGGGGAATTTGGGTGATTTGAGTCCCTAATTAGCAGCTGTTACACTCTCAACTTGTTGCCTCAGCTGCTTGGGGCCAAAGAACTGTCAGTCAAACTGCCAGCCAAACTAGCCTTATACAGCACAGTTGTTTTGAACAGTCCTTGGATGGCTTAAGACAACTGTGTAACAATCACAGCTACTTGTGGCTGGATCTTGATGGACAGCTCTATTAGTCACGGTTGTTTCAGTTTGAACCAGTCTTATTAAACTTTAGGTCATCCTGCAGCCATTGTCACTTAGGCCAGGGGAGAGCACTGCCCCCTGGTGTCCCAGCAGAGGGACTGATGTGACTGGTGGTAGAGACAATGCTGGAGAGAAGTGGCAAACTTCAGACTGTGGTACTGGTCAGAGGCCACCAAACAAGGATGGACTCGAGATGATATCCAAGGTTGAGAACTATGGGTGGAATCTCAGTGCAGGGTCTGTGTGCTCTGTCAGTTACAACCTCCATGTGGTACACAAATGAGCAGAACTCTTCCATTGTGTGCCTTCATTTTGCCTAAAGGGATACATAATAAGAACTTTCTTTTTTTATTATTAATTTTATTTATTTCTGTATGTGTATGAATGTACTGTCTGCATGCAAGTTTGTGCACCCGTGTCGTGCAATGCCGCGGAGGTCAGAAGAGGGTGTCAGATTCCCCTGGAACTGGAGTTCTCCTGGAATTGGAGTTTCGGACAGCTCTCGGCCGCCATGTGGGTGCTGGGGATCGAACCCGGGTCCTCTGCAAGAGCGTTGGCACTCCTAACCGCTAGGCCATCTCTCCAGCCCCCATAATAAGAACTTTCTTCAAAATCACTATAGCACTAATAAGCAAAAGAAAAGATAGGGAATAATTATGAGATGTTCAATGCACGGAGTGTACGAGGGAGTGCCAGGGGGAACATGGCAAGCTTATCATTCTCTGATGTTAAAAATGAGATATGTAAGTCAGGTGTGGTGGTGCACGCCTTTAATCCCAGCACTTGGGAGGCAGAGGCAGGTGGATCTCCATGAGTTCAAGGCCAGCCTGGTCTACATAGCGAGTTCGAGGCCAGCTGGGGCTACAGGGAGACCCTGTCTCAAAAAGACAAAAAAAAAAA
The DNA here is from genome assembly GCA_009823505.1 of Rhizomys pruinosus. NCBI lineage: Eukaryota > Metazoa > Chordata > Mammalia > Rodentia > Spalacidae > Rhizomys > Rhizomys pruinosus. The sequence goes on from VZQC01010901.1 coordinate 243,039, forward strand.
ACCCTAGATATATAGTACAAAGAAATCTGGATATTGGACTAGAAAATAGGTTACAGGCTGGAGAGCTGTTAAGAGCACTGGCTACTCTGGCAGAGGACCCAGGTTCGATTCCCAGCACCCAAATAGCAGCTAACAATGGTTTGTAACTCCAGTTCCAGGGGATCTGATACCCTTTCCTGACTCCTGCAGGCATTGCATGAAATGGGTGCCCCCACCTACACACAGGCATTACATTCTGCATAAAATAAAAATAATAAATAATTAAACTTAATTTAAAAAAGAAACTGGGTTTCTACCTGTTTTGGAGCAATATATATTAGTAATAACCTTGGTAAAATAAGATTTGGTAAAGGCATCTACCAATGGGAGGCTTTTCAATCAGAGAGAGACTATTTGGTGTTTTAGCCCAGTCTTTATGGCTACCAAGAACTTAAACCTTGAAATGTTCTATTTCTTTTGAATTCCGCTCCCTTCTGCACTCTCAGTTTGCTAGACTATTATCAAAGAAGTTGTAAGACAGATGGTAGAGCATGCAAGCTGTATATTCCAGAAATAAATATACTGGGGAACAGATTCTTCATGAAGCTCATGATACGTGGGGGGGGGGGGAGAAGCCTTGTGTCACCTCCTTCCAACTTCAGATTGCTTGCTTCCAGGAAGTGCTTTGTGTTCAGAAGCCAGAAAGTGCTGCTGCTGAGGTCCCAAAACCTGAATAGTCAGTTCCCAAGAAGAAACATTATTTGTTTGTTTGTTTGTTTAATGTATATGAGTATTTACCTGCATGTAAGTGCACCTGTGCAATGCCCACAGAGGCCAGAAGAGGGCATTGGATCCCTAGAACTGGAGTTACAGGCAGTTGTGAGCCACCATGTGGGTGCTGAGAACCCAACCAGAGCCAGTGTGCTCTTAACCACTGAGCCATCTCTGCAGCCCCATTTCTTTCTTTCTTTCTTTTTCTTTCTTTCTTTCTTTCTTTCTTTCTTTCTTTCTTTCTTTCTTTCTTTCTTTCTTTCTTTCTTTCTTTCTTTCGACAGGACTTTACTATGCTGCCCTAGCTGGCTAGCTTGGAGCTCTCTATGTAGATCAGGCTGAGCTCAGCCTCCCGGAGATCCACCTGCCTCTGCCTTCCAGGTGCTGGGATTAGAGGCCCATTCCACCATGCCCTGTCAGAAAGTATTTGTTAAACCCAGCTTTTGTCATAAACCTGTTCCATTGAAAATTAGCACAGAATATGGACCCATGGGCTGGGGTGCAGCTCAGTGAGTAGAATGCTCGCCCACCATTCACAAAGCCCTGTGTCCCACCAACACTGCGTAAGCTGGGTGTGGTTGCACGTAGCTGTAATCCCAGCACTGGGAAAGTGGAGGCAGGAGGATCAGAAGTTCAAGATCATCTTCAATTATACAGTGAATTAGAGACCACCCTGGGCCATACAAAACCACACCCCACCCTCAGCTACCTGCCCAAAGGGAAAAGAACATGGACTCATTTATACCTGGAATTATCTCTTAATAAGTGTAATTCATTGTATGCATTGGCAGATTTTGCATTTATAATAATGGGACATCATCGCTATTGTTAAAGCACTACATTGCTTCTGAGCACAACTTGAAACCATAATTTAAAACTTTTAATTATCGCCTTATTTGAAAAGGGGTTAAGTGAGATACACAGTATATGACATATCAACCATATCATGTTTGACTTGCTTATTTCAGAGTGCCTGTAGCTTAATGTTATAGGGTCTGTCACATGGCTTAGAATATTTGAGAAATCATCATATATTTAAAGTTTAAACTTCACTTTAAGATGCTGTCAGTGAAAGTTCCCTGGTACTTGGTATTTTTAGGTTGTTCTTATGGGTAATAACTCATTCAGGGCTCTAGTGAGGTCATTTCCTAGATAAACAGTGAGGTAGTGGTCCAGAGGTGGAAGTTACATTTCCAGGAATTTGCAGCCAGCTCTCAGGCACACTACTTGCTCTTTCAGCAATGCTAGCCAGGCATAAACTTTATCCACTACTGCAGACAGCAGATAAAGACAAGTTGGTCCATTCAGAATATAAACAACCGAAATATATGCTCTGTTTTGTTCTGAAATAAAAATATATAAATATAAAAATAAAATATCTTTATTTAAAAAAAGACAAGTTGGACAATACCTCTCCAGTGATGGAGATGTATTGTGATGTACAGTGATGGCCACGCCTGGCCACATATTCACTTTTGATAATATATTCAAAACTTAGGGGCTGGAGAGATGGCTCAGCGGTTAAGAGCACTGACTGCTCTTGCAGAGGACCCAGGTTCGATTCCCAGCACCCACATGGTGGCTAAGAACCGTCTATAACTACAGTTCTAGGCGAATCCCATGCCCTCTTCTGACCTCCACAGCATTGCATGACACTGGTGCACCAACCTACATGCAGACAGTATACTCATACACATAAAAAAATAATAAAAATATTTAAAAAATAAAAAATATATTCAAAACTTATTATTTTTGGTCTTTTTGAGACAGGGTTTCCCTTTAGTCCTAGCTGGCCTGGAGCTTGCTCTGTAGACCAGGCTGGCTTTGAACTCACAGAGATCCACTTGCCCACCTGCCCCTGCCTCCCAAGTGCTGGGATTAAAGGCGTACGCCACCATGCCTGGCTTCAAAACTTTTTTTTTTTGCCCACTGCATGCTCCAGAAACAAAAATTATTTTTTAAGAAAACCCAAATCAGGGGCTGAAGAGATGGCTCAGTGGTTAAGAGCACTTCCTGCTCTTCCAGAGGACCTGAGTTCAATTCTGAGCTCACATCAGGAGGCTCAAAACCACTTGTAACTCTAGCTAGCTTCAGAGGGTCTGACACTCTCTTCTGGCCTTTGCAGGTACCAGCATGCATGTGCTGCATGTGTGCATGTGTGTACACACACACACACACACAAATATAATTAATTTTTTATTTTAAAAATATTTTTAAAATTTTATGTATATGAGTGCATTGCCTGCATGTATGTAAGTGCACCTTTGTTGTGCAATGCCCACAGAAGTCAGAAGAAGTGTCAGGTCCCCTGTAACTGGAGTTCTGGATGGTTGCTAGCTACCTACCATGTTGGTGCTGGGATTTGAACCCAGGTCCTCTGCAAGAGCAGCCAGTGCTCTTAACTGCTGAGCCATCTCTCCAGCCCCAGGAGTAAACTTTTTAAATTATAAACCCCAAACTGATGTACAGGCTGAAGTAGCACCTTAATAAAATTAGTTTTTGCAGTTACTTTGGCTATTTAAATCTTTCTCTTTTGTTTTAGTGTGTATTAGAAATAAAATGTTATAGGAGCGTAGGAAGCTTTCTTTTTATGGTGAACAGGACCACGCAGCCCTACTTAGGGAAGGGGAACACAGTGCCCACTTTGCAGACACTGTGGGGAACTGACCCCTTGGAGCAGAAGGCTAGCTGGCCACTTCCCGTAACCCAGCCTGAGTGGTACTTCCAACTCAGGCCCTTAGCCTGGACCCATGAGACATGTGTTCCACTCTTGGCCTTGACTTCCCACCTGCCCAGAGACTGCTGAACCCTGGACAGAAATTTCAGGCTGATGGCTGTTGGCCTATCTTCAGCCTATGTCCACTCACAACACCAGCTACCCAGATTGGTGGTCTGCAAGGGGACCTTTTTCCAACCCACTGGCCACCCAAACAAAATGCAGGCCTACCTTGGCCTGTATGCAAGCAATAATTAATAAAAAATAATCGCAGGGAATTCTGTGATGGTGTTACTATGAAATTTAAATTTATTCCTTGCTACTGCCTGCTTTTATAAACTAAATGATGTCAGTTCCAGAGCCAATCATAGCCCCCCCCAACTGTGGGCCACTGCACACCGTTGCCCCACCCAGCATCATGCACCTAGGCCACATTGTTTGCTTCTCCTTGGGGTGGGGTCAGACCCTGGCCACGCAGTGACCTGAGGCGTGCTAGCTGAGAGCTAGCCTGCAATTTATTTATTTATTTATTTATTTATTTATTTATTTATTTATTTAGTCTTTTTGAGACGGGGTCTCCCTGTAGCCCCAGCTGTCTGGAACTCAGTCTGTAGACCAGGCTGGCCTTGAACTCACAAAGATCCACCTGCCTCTGCCTCCTGAGTGCTAGGATTAAAGGTGTGCGCCACCACGCCTGGCTTAGCCTGCAATTTAAACTGGATCTTCCTACATAGGAGTATTTTTTTAAGTCAATACTGTCGTTGGTACAAACTCAAATCTCCTTTTGCATGTTAGGTGTGTTGTGGAAACACCCTTCCTTTTGCAATATATGCTGTCAGGATCTCTTAGTGGGAGGTGTCCTCCTGAGCTCCCTCCCTGATATTGCAATGTTGGGATCAATGAAAGATTTATCTAGAGTATGCTTTTCTTGCCTCTTTTCAGTAGAGTGAGCAGATCCAGTGGAGCAGCGGTGAAGACAGAGCTAAGTAGCCAGCTCCCTGAGCTGATGAAACAGCCTATGGCATGACAGCTAAAGGTGAGGCTGAGCTGCAAAGGAGGCCCAGGGGCCGGCAGCACAGCTGCAAAAGAGGCGGAGCCTCTGGCCGCAGAGGCTGCACCAGCTAGAGAGCAGCAGCGGCAAAGGGTAGCAATTGTGACAATAACTACAACAGTAAAAGGCAGAAGAGCAGATTGAGAGGGCAGGGACCAGAGGACAACAGAAATAGAGAGAGGGGCACAGAAGATGACAGAAGGCTGTAAGGAGGCGTAGAGGAATCTCAGGCCCTGGAGGCAGAAGGTTCTGGAGGGTTCCAGAGAGCTGTCAGGACTGTAAGGGCACAAGTCCCAAGGCTGTAACCCTGGCCACTGTCAACAGCTGAAGAATCACAAGGGCCATATCGCCAGGGCACTTAGGATTTAGCTACTCAAAGCCTGCTCTGGAGCTGTAACACTAGAGGGCGCCACTTGCTCCTGCTCCTGCCAGCAGGGGAAATCTCGCCCTGGCCCACCCAGGAATCCTATTCAGCAAAGGCATCCCCTCCAACTGGCTGGGAACAAGGCCATGGTGGGGCCTGCAGGCAGTGATTCTACCACATTCATCTGTCACGTGTAGACGCCCTCTGTAGCACAATAGAAAAGTTAAAAGTCAGCCAGTGTCTTCGTTTCTTTTCCTGTTGTTTTGATGAAATATTCTGATCAGAATATTTCATTTAAGCAACTTGAAAATTTATTTTGGATCACAGGTTTGGCCCATTGTGGTAGAAAAGACACAGTTGTGGGCACTTGAGGGAGCTGGTCACATTGGAGCCTCGATCAAGAAGCAGTGAGAGAAGCAGTGTGTGCCCATCGGTGCTCAGCTTGCATTCTCCATTTCACAGTCCAGCATACCGAGCCCAAGGAATCATTCTGCCTACAATACTAGGAGAACTCAGTCAAGAATAATGATATCTGGGGCTGGAGAAATAGCTCCTACAGAGGACCTGGGTTCAGTTCCCAGCACCCATATGGCAGCTAACAACTGTTAGTCCAGTTCTAGAAGACCCAATGCCTTCTTTCTTCTGTGTGCATTGTACACATGGGTACATTACATATATGCAGGCAAATACTCACACACATAGAATGCTTTTCTTTTTAAATTTAAAAAGAATAATGATGCCTCTAGGCCTCTAGCTCTGGTGGACATCCAGTGGACCATCCAAGGCCAGGCCATCAGGCAAGACTATATTGATGATGCCTTGCCTCCATTCTTCACAGATGCCTCCAACCTGGGCAGGCTCTGGGCAGAGAGTCCCACTAGTTTGGTTGGGATGCTGGGCTAGGCCTGGCTAGTACACAGGGATGACAAGCCATTGTGGTCCCCACCCTTGACCTTGGGGTTACCACCTGTCTGGTGGAGGCTACAATGTATCAGTGGCAAATATGCCTTTTGGGCTGACCTAAGCCTTCAGGCAGCCTCTGCTGGGAAGTCCCTGTAAAGGCAGATGGCTTCTCCCATGGAGGCTGAACTTTCTCAATACCCCCAAAGGCTGATTTGTGTTGCTGCAAAACTTGCCATTTTTTCATAGTGTCAAAAGCAGATGAGACACTAAGCCTATTTTGAAAAGAGAATCAGGGACTGCTAAATCCAGACAATGAAAGGAATTGGCTTGGCCCTTTTCTAAAGACTTTGGAAGCATTTGTACCGAATTGCCTCGTGAGCAAGGGTGGGACGGAGCAGAGGAGAATGGTGCCTCCTCCAAGTCTCTCCTCTCAGTGGGATCTTCACCCTTGGCAAGCCACTGGGTACATTTTCCAGTTTAATTTTTTTTTTTTTTTTTTTTTTGTCTTTTTCGAGACAGGCTCTCCCGGTAGCCCCAAAGCTGGCCTGAAACTTCACTCTGTAGACCAGGTGGCCTTTGAACTCACAGATATCCACGTGCTTGCCTCTCCTTCCCAACTGCTAGGATTAAAGGCGTGTGCACCCACGCTGGCTCCAGTTTAATTTTAATTTAATTTATTTTATATATTATTTTTATTCAAACTTTTAGACCCATGTACCCCCCCCCATTCCACCACCCAGCCAGAGCTCATGCATTCTGCCAAACATGCTTTTTTCATCTCTTTCGCCAGTCTTTCTCAATATTCTCCATGAGGAAGTGACGTTTTGAGCAGAAGTTCACTGTTTTCAGGTCAGTTCTTTTGATGCAGTTTCCTTTCTGTTGTTGTTTGTTGTTTGTTGTTGTTGTTGTTTCCGATATGTCAATTCCTCCCAACTGCTTTGGACAAAAGCTTAAGGGGCCATTACACATGAAATAATTTTTACAACTAGGTAATTGGCACTAGCATCTCCAGATGAGGGTGATATCATTCGTCGTTTGTTTTTGGGACTGTGCTTTATTCAACTCAGCATTTTGATGTCCTTGTCTAGCTCTCAGCCATTTTCCTGTAAAGCTCATGTCGTCTTTCTTTACTTGCTGCATAGAACTCCATGGTTGGTAGATGTACCAACCATTTTCTTTATTCACTCTTCAGTTGAGGGCATTTGGGTGGTTCCAGCTCCTTACTATTGGTGAAGAGAGCTGAAATAACATGGCCGTGCATGTATCTCTGCAGTGGGGTGAGTCTTTGAGTGGTTACAATGCCTAGGAGTGGTATGGCTGGGTTGCTGTTGTAGGGTGGCAAGTTCATTTCCAAGTCTTCCAAGGGTCTCCACACTACTTCTTATAGTGATCTGTACAAGTTTACATTCCCACCAGCTCAGTTGATGAGTGTTCCCCTTCCCCACAAACCTTCTCCAGCACTTGGTGTATCATTTGTTTTTCTTGATTCCTAGCCAATCTTATTGGAAGTAAGATGATATCCTAAAGTGGTATGCAAGAGGTTTTTATGACTCTGATATTTTTTGGGTTCTTTTTTTTTTTTTTTTTTTTGAGATCAGGGGTCTCCCTGAGCCCCAGCTGTCCTTGGAACTCACTCTGTAGCAAGGCTGACCTTGAACACAAAGATACGCCTATCTCTGCCTCAAGTTGCTCTAGATTAAAAGGCTGTGCTTGGACTCTGATTTTATATGTAACAGAATCATTGCAGCTTCCCATGGAAGTGAGGGGAGGAGGCAGAAAATTTGTCTGTGAGCCTTTGGGGTCTGCTCAGCCTTCAGCTCTTGCCTTCGTGGCTCAGCAGAGTGCGAGAAAGTGCAGTTCTCTTACTGTATGAAGATCTTATTTTTAACATTTTATTATTATTTGGTGTATGTGGTGTGGTGTGTGTTACTGTGTATCTGTGTGTGTGTGTTGTGTTTGTGTGTTTGTGTTTGTGTACATGCATGTGGGTACCAAGGTATATGTGAAAGTCAGAGGATAACTTTGAGGAGTCAGTTCTTTCACCGTGGAATCTGGTCATCAGGTGTGGGTGGCAAGTGCATTTTCCAGCTGAGCCATCTCCACATGGAGATTTTAAAATAAAGAAGTGATGTTTCCTTAGGGATCTTCTGTAGCCATTAAACCTGCAGTCATAATAACCACGTGACCTACCTGATGTTCTCTCCGGGGAAGGTCATGTGACAAACTATAAAGCTATAACAAATGAGCTTAAAAAACCCCAAGATTTTCACTTTTTCCCCTTTTAAAAATATTTTATTATTTTTTATTTTGTGCATGAGCATATTGCCTGCCTGTATGTAAGTATACCTGTGTCAGGCAATGTCCATGAAGGTAGGAAGAGATTTTTGGATTCTCCTGGAACTGGAGTTACAGATAGTTGTTAGCCAGCATGTAGGTGCTGGGAATCAAACCTTTGTCCTCTGCAAGAGCATCCACTAGTCTTAACCACTGAGCCATCTCTCCAGCCTTGCCTCCAGCAACATCCACTTTGACCCTAGTGAATCATGTCCTGAGCTTGTGCCTGGACCTCAGGGCCATGGGACCCTGTCACTCTGAACCTGAACGTCATGCCTGCAGCCAATGAGTATTGAAGGCACTCAGAAAGCCTGGTGTGGAGGACACCCTGACATCCATGCTAGCTCAGCTCACCAAGGGAATCCCTAGACAGATCTGTCAGCTTGAGGTAGGAGGATTCCCCCTTATCTAGAGAAAAGTTTGTTAGTTTCTGTAATCAAACCCACCTAGACAAGACACTATGTATGTAATATAGTGTGTCACCATTTACAAATGCAAAAAAAGATTAAGTTTAAGGTTTATATGGGGCTGGAGAGATGACTCAGCAGTTCAGAGCACTGGCTGATCTTGCAGAGGACCCAGGTTTGATTCCCAGCACTCCCATAGCAGCTAACAACCAGCTGAAACCTTCTTTCCCTTCTCATCTCTGGCTCCTTACCAGGTGGGGATGGGGTGTATGTAGAAGGAAGGATTGGAAGAACAAGGCTAACCTGACCAGTGTGGACAAGGCAGTGATTGGTTGAGTCTATCTTGGAAGAAGAGTGCTCAGTGGCTTCTTGGAGACTTTCCCACTGTGGCCTCTCTCTGTGGCTCTCTTGCCTGAGAGAGGGCAGGTTCCCTGTCTGCTTTTTATTATTTTTGGCTTAGTCTTTGAGCCTCTGGCTGCCCTCAAACTCTTCAGAAACCTGTAGAGTCTGGTCCAAATTTTGCCATCTTGCAGTAAAATGATACTGATATTCCCTACCTGCTGTGGCCTCGTGGTGGGTGGAGTATGCCCTACCCTTGTGTGACTTTAGCTTGGTCATTTGTCTTGTAGCCAATGACGTGTTAGCAGGTGGGATGCTGGTGGCCAGGGGGATGTTGTACGGGATGACATAAGAGAGTCTTGATTGGCCAGTGGCACATTGGAGGGGCAGTGTCACAGAGGCAGTCCTAACTCTCCTCAGTGAGCCACTTGTACTGCTGCACGTTCCACACATGAAGGTACATGGTTTGGAAGAATACACAGCCACCCAGCAGAGCTGAATGTGATCCAAGTCTGGCTCAAGCTTGGCCAAGATCAGCCAGACTGCAGCCACCTGAGATAAAGCCTGAACAGTGATATTTGGTGTTAGAGTTTGGGCTGGTTTGTTATGCAGAGATGTTGTGGGAATAGCCAACTCCTGCAGGATCCTTTAGCTCCTATATGCCCATCTACGACAATGTCCAAGGTTACCTGAGATCTGCTCCCTCCATGGGGGTCCCTGGCTAGGTCCAGGAAATTGTACCTTCTCCCACCCACAGAACCACCTTGCTCTCCTCTCTTTGTCTGTAGGGATTAAGTCTTTTGTAAAATTCTCTTTAGGTCACAACATGTAAGTTTTGTAGCATGTAAATTATACACCTGTACATTAGTCACCTTGTGTGGCTATGACCCAATACCGAACAGAAGCAAGATTAACTCTGAAGAAGATTAACTCTGTCTCATGTGTCAGAGGGTTTCCGTTCATCAGGGCAGTGAAGGAGATGTAGCCACATAACAACAAAAATATGTGGCCAAGTTCCTCACACAGCAGCCAGACCAGGAGGCAGAGTGCTTGGGCCAGAACCATAAATGACTATAAGCCAACATAGCCAGCCAGGCCCACACAACCTTCCAAAACAGCACCACCAGCTGGGAATTAAGTATTCAATCACAGAAGACTGTAGGGGGCCACAGTCCAGTGTGAAGGTTTTTTTTTTTTTAATATCTGTATGTGTATAAATGTGCTGTCTGCATGTAGGTTTGTGCACCCATGTAGTGCAATGCCGCGGACGTCAGAAGAGGGTGTCGGATTCCCCTGGAACTGGAATTCTCCTGGAATTGGAGTTACAGACGGTTCTCAGCCGCCATGTGGGTGCTGGGGATTGAACCTGAATCCTCTGCAAGAGCAGTCCGTGCTCTTAACTGCTAGGCCATCTCTCCAGCCCAACTGTGAAGATTTTTAGTGCTTCTGTAGTGTATCCATGAGCACGGCTCAGCCTTAGAGCATTTCCATGGCCCAGCACTGTCTGCAGTTGACCCCACTCCCACTGCAGGCCAGCAAGCACCAACCTGTCTGTCTCTGTTCCTGTGCTCTTGGCATTTCTTACAAATACAGTACAGCTTTATTCTTTGGTATGGTGATGGTGAGGCCCAGCTGGGCTATAGCAGGTGCCACCTTACAGTATGCCATCTTTTCTTTATTATTTTTATTGTATGTGTATGAGTGTAATGCCTGCATGTCGGTGGGGGCAACCATGTTGTGCAATGCCTGCAGAGGTCAGAAGAAGGTATCAGATTCCCCTAGGAACTGTAGTTACTTGCCACATGGGTGCTGGGAATCTAACCCAGGTCCTCTGCCAGAGCAGCCAGTGCTCTTAACTGCTGAGCCACCTCTCAGCCCCAGTATCCAATCTTTTCACACGGCTGTATTCATTTGGCATGCAGTAGCAGGTGCCAGTACATATTTCTGTTTATTGCTCAATTGCCCTTCACTGTGTAGATAAGCCTTTGTGGATCCATTCAGCAGGGGATGGACATTTGGACTATTTATAGCTTCAGGTTATTATGAAATAAGGCCGCTATGAATATTCACACTTTGAGTTGGCTATATTTTATATTCCTAAATTTATGGGTTGCATGGTAAGTATGCTTAACATTTTCAGACCGTGTTTTCCAAAGTGGCTGGACCATTTTACATTCCTGTGAGCAAATGTGAGTTCCCGACCAGCTCTTGGTGCTGTCTTCTTCCTATAATAGCCATTCTCCTGAGTTTTCTGTTGCCTAATGATTTGTAATGTGGGCCACATTTTAATGTGTGCATTAGCTGTTTGTATGTCTTCTTTTGGTGCAGTGCCTATTCAAGTCTGCTTGAATTCAAATTCATAATCTGCTGTTTAACTGGGTTGCTTTCTTGTAATTAGGTGTGAGACTCTTTTATGCTCTGGGTATAAGTATTTTACAAATAGCATTTGCTGTTGGTCCCTCCCACTACCTTGCCCCAACCTGTGCCAGGTCTTTTTATTCTCTTAATGGTGCTTTCTGGAATGCCAGAGTTTTTATTTTTAATGAGAATCAATTTATGCAGATTTTTTAATGGCTAAAGCCTTTTGTTTCAATCTAATTACCTTTTGTCTACCCCAAATCAAAGCTTTCTTCCTAAGCTTGCTTCTAGGTTTGTAGTATTAGCTTTTAGGTTTGCCCCTTCTTCACTGTGAATTACTATTCGTGGAAGGGTTTATTTATTGTTCTTGTGGGGGTATCCACTGTCTGTATAACTTCAGCTGCCTTAGTATAGAAGTTTTTAAGTATATGATTTGCTTTCTTTTTGTTTCTTTTTCTTTTTCTGTCTTTCTTTGAGGCAAGGTCAACTTTTTTTAAATTAATTAATTTATTTTTTATTTTTTTATGTGTATGAATGTACTGTCTGTATGTAGGTTTGTGCACCTGTGTCGTGCAAAGCTGTGGAGGTCAGAAGAGGGCATCGGATTCCCCTGGAACTGGAGTTAAAGACAGTTCTCAACCGCCATGTGGGTGCTGGGGATCGAACCCAGATCCTCTGCAAGAGCAGTTGGTGCTCTTAACTGCTAGGCCATCTCTCCAGCCCCAAGGCAAGGTCAACTTTTAAAAATTATTATGTTTGCCTGGCGTGGCGGTGCATGCCTTTAATCCTAGCACTTGGGAGGCAGAGGCAGGTGGATCTTTGTGAGTTCAAGGCCAGCCTGGTCTACAGAGCAATTTCCAGGACAGCTGGGGCTACAGGGAGACCCTGTCTCAAAAAGACCAAAAAAAAATTATTATGTTCGTTCATATATTTTGCGTATGTATGAGCATGCATATACATGCGTGTATGTGCACATGCCACAGTGCATGTGGGGGCCAGAGAATCTGCAGGAATTGGTTCTCTTCTTTCATGATATGGGTCCCAGGGATTGAACTCAGGTCATCATACGCAGTGGCAATAGCCTTTATCAACTGGGCCATCTCACAAGTCCAGGGTCTTCTCGTTATATAACCCAGGCTGGACTTTAACCAACAATCTTCCCACCTTAGCCTCTGGAGTGGTAGTGGGGTTTGAGGTGTGCATCACCACATAGATGATAACTTCTTTTACACATATAGGGTGTGCATTAGCACACCTGAGAAAACATCAACTTGAAAACCAGGTGTGATGACACACATTTGTAATCCCAGAATCTAGGAGGCGGAGGCAGGAGGATCCGAGTTCAAGGTTATCCTTGGCTCAGGCTCAGAGAAGATTCCAGGTCTTCCCGAGCTACATGAGACTGTATCTCAAAAAGAAAAAAGAAAAAAAAAGAAAGAAGAAAGACAAATTGATTTGGGCTCCTGGCTTCAGACACAGCTGGCTGGCTCTCCTGCTTTGGGCACAGTGTCGTGGCAGCAGAGGTGTGGTAGAGCCAAGCATCTCGCCTTGTGCTGGCCAGGAAGCAAAGAGGCAGCAGGTTGGGTCAAGCAATGTGTGCTTGGAGGTCAGCTTCCTCTGAGTAGGCCCCGCTTCTCATAGCTTACTTACTCAGGATCAGCATATTGGCCCACAGACAACATCAGTGCCCTAGGGAATTAGCTGCCTGTAGTGTGACAGACTCGCCAGCTATGGACTAAACCTTCAGAATGGGAGCCTTTTACACTCAGTGGGACCACTCATATTTCCTATTCTGAAATTTTTGAGAAATTATAGTTTTCAAAGTTTTTCTCCATTTGGTATCTGACTTGAGAATTTGTTGGCATGAAGTTTTCATAGTATTTCTCTTTTAAAAAATATTTAAATATTTATTTATTATTTTTTAGGTGGGTGAGTATACTGTTTGCATGTAGGTTGGTGTACCCATGTTGTGCAATGCCGCAGAGGTCAGAAGAGGGCGTCAGATTCCCCTGGAACTGGAGTTAAAGATGGTTCTTAGCCACCATGTGGGTGCTGGGAATCGAATCCGGGTCCTCTGCAAGAGCAGTTGGTGCTCTTAACTGCTGAACCATCTCTCTAGCCCCTATTTCTCTATTAGTTTTTTATGTATCTTTTTAAGGCTCTTAAGCACTGTCCTTTCCTCATTGGAAAGTTCTTTCTCTTCTTATTCTGTAATGTTAATGTTTTATATGTTTCATTTTTAAAGATTTTACTTTTTATTTATTTTTATTATTTATCTTTTTTTTAAGATTTCATTTTTTAAAATGATCGTTAGACTATGCATGATGTATGAATGCTTGGGTGTCTGGGAGTGTGTGGAGGTTAGAGGACAACTTTTTAAAATGGTTTTATTGATGTTTTGTGTATTTCAGACATCATTTTTCAGTTCAATTTAAGCATATTCCCCTTTCCCTTCCCCCCCACCCCACCCCACCCCAGATCATGCATTCTGCCATAACTGTCCTGCATCTTTCTCTCAGTCTTTTTTTTATGTTTAGGAATTCACGTTTTCCTCCATTAATTTTATATTACTCTAAAATATGGATATATACTCTCTGCCCATATACATTAGTTACATTAATTACAGAGTCTGAAAATAAGTGGTGGGTGGATTCTAGAGCCCCTTGAAAGATTTACATTATAACAACATAGTTGCTTTCAAATAAACAGAAATATAACAATAATGTTTTTCAGCTTGCCTTTCAATTGGGGATTTGGTGTTAGCATCCACAAATGAGGGACACCATTCGCCATTTGTTTTTCTGGGACTGTGTTACTTCACTTAGCATAATGGCTTCTAGCTCCATCCATTTACCTGCAAAGTTCATGATGTCCTCTTTCTTTACTGCTGACTAGTACTCCATTGTGTAGATGTACCACATTTTTGTCATCCACTTGTCTGTTGAGGGGCATTTGGGTTGGTTCCAGTTCTTCGCTATTGTGAAGACTGCTGCAATAAATATGGATGTGCATGTATCTTTGAGGTAGGATGAGTCTTTTGGGTATATACCCAGGAGTGGTATGACTGGGTCAGGTGGTAGGCTCATTTTGAGTCTTTTAAGGGTTCTCTGAATTGCTTTCCATAATGGTTGTACAAGTTTACATGCCTACCAGCAGTGGATGAGTGTTCCGCTTTCCCCACAACCTCTCCAGCATTTGGTGTCTTTTGTTTTCTTGATCTTAGCCAGTCTTACCGGAGTGAGATGATATCTGAGAGTGGTTTTAATTTGTATTTCAGAGGACAACTTTTGAGAGTCACTCTCTCATTCCATGGTGGGCTCCTAGGATCAAACTCAGGTTGTCAAGCTTGTTCAGCAAGCATTTATTTTTACCTTGCTAACTGACTCCTTACTGATTTCTTAAAAGGATTACTGTTTTATTTTGCAATCATTTTTATATTCTATTTCATAGATTTATGGTGCTATTTTTCCTTCTTTTTATTCACACTAGATTTAAATTCTTCCCTTTTAAGTTCCTGTTTCCTGTTCCTCCTTGTGATGGTTAATCCTGGGTGTCAACTTGACTGGACTAAGGAACAAATAAGAGAAAAAGGATCTTCAGATTGGACTACCTCAACCCGGATGGCCCACCCCAAATGTGGGTGTTACCTTCTGCCGGCAGGCAGTATTAAAGGCCATACCAGAGGGATCTGGTCCCTTTTTTCCTGTGGCTTGCCTCTCTCTCACTGGTGAGTTTGTCTAGCTGCTATGATCAACCCTACGGATCCCAGTGTGTACTGAGACTGGCAGATCTCCTGGAATCCATCGGGCCTTCAGCCCCAGATTGGGACTACTGAGACATCCAGCCTTGCGGACTGAGCAGTTCCCTGGATTCTCAGCCTCTCCAGTGTGGAGTGGCTACTGTTGGACTCCTTGAACTCTGACATGTGAGCAAATCAATAAATTGTATATAGCTATATATTCGTCCTGTTGCTTCTGTTTCTTTAGAGAACCCTGACTAATACACTCCTTCTTTTTACATTCATCTTTACTATATGCCCTTAAATATAACTTCCCACTTCTACTGTATTGGGTTGTATTAGTGATTTTTTAAAAAATATGTTGGGGTTGGAGATATGGCTCAGTGGTTAAGAGCACTGACTGCTCTTGCAGAGGACCCAGGTTCAATTCCCAGCACCCACATGGCCGCTGAGAACTGTCTTAAGCTGGGTGTGGTGGCACACGCCTCTAATTCCGCCACTCCAGAGGCAGAGGCAGGCGGATCTCTGTGAGTTCAAGGCCAGCCTGGTCTGCTTGGCAAGCTCCAGGCCAGCTGGGACTAAAAAGAGAGACCCTCTCTCAAAAGATAAAAAAAAAAAAAAAAGTAATCCTAGCACAGAGGCAGGCAGATCTCTGTGAGTTCACACGTCCTACATAGTGAGTTCCACACGACAGCTGGAGCTACAGGGACACACTGTCTCAAAAAGACAAAAAAATAAGTAACATTTCCTTGAATTTTATCTTCTTTTCAATCGACAAAACCGTGCATATTTACAGGGTTTATTTTATTTATTATTTTTTTAATTTTTAAATTTTGGGGGGGTCTTTTGGAGACAGGGTCTCCTTGTAGCCACCCCAGCTGTCCTGGAACTCGCTCTGTAGATCAGGCCTCACAAAGACCTGCCTGCCTCTGCCTCCCAAGTGCTAGGATTAAAGGTGTACACCACCACGCCCAGCTTAATTATTTTTTTATGTGTATGAATGTACTGTCTGCATGTAGGTTTGTGCACCTGTGTCATGCAATACTGCAGAGGTCAGAAGAGGGTCTCAGATTCCCCTGGAACTGGCATTAAAGATGGTTCTCAGCTGTCATGTGGGTGCTGGGGATTGAACCCCGGTCCTCTGCAGGAGCAGTCGCTCTTAACCACTAGGCCATCTCTCCAGCCCCTACAGGGTTTATTTTAAACCATGTATATATTGTAGGGTGTTCTTGCCTCATCTGTGTTCATCCAAATGACCCCATGTGACCTGCAAGGGGCTCCATCTTCCCCATGGTGTTGGCCATTGTTCTTTTAACAGCTAATTGTATGTGCCCATTTGTCTGGGAGTCGTTCAATCAAGCCCTGATGTAAGTGTGGCTGGGAAGGGGTTTGTAGGTAGGGCTAACACCTACACCCAACTGACTTTAAACACAGGAGCTGATCCTTGGTCATCTGGGCAGGCCATATCTAATCTGATGAAAGAGGCAATTAGTAGAAATGTGGACAGTGAAGGTACTTGGGATGGGATGAGGACACAGATGAAACACATTCCTAGGAGCTGGGGCAAAGATTCCCAGTGATGGAGCAGCAGGCAGCTCAAGGAATGGTGTTCTGGCACTGGTGGAGGCTGACCACAGAGTGAGAGCCGTGGATATTTAGCTGAGATTTCTCTGCACAGCCTTAAAGGTGTGGGCTGGTTGGTGTCTAATCACTTATTGTAAATGCAGAGGGAAGAAATAAAAGAAGGGAAATCTGTTAAATGAAAACAACCTGGCACTTAATTATGTGGGAGCCTCCTGGCCTACCCAGTTCACAAATGTTGCTGAAATTAGGAAATCCATTGTTGGAAAATAGGCCGAGGCTGTGCCAGATAACTCTGCTGAAGAGATAGACTGTGACTGAGGAGCAGAGATTGGGCATTCAGGAAAATCTGCAGAGCACTTGCCTAACACAGCTGGGAGATTCATAAGGGTTTAAGAATGGTGTGTGTGGACCAGAGAGATGGTTCAGCACTTAAGAGCACTGGCTGCTCTTTCGGATGACCCAGGTTCGATTCCCACCACCCACAACTGTCATAACTCCAGTTTCAGGGGATCTGATGCCCTCTTCTGACCTAGCCCATGCCTTGCAGGACATGGGTGCACTTACAGACATACAGGCAATACATTCATACACAAAAATAAAAATAAAAATAAATAATAAAAAAAGAATGGTGTGTCAGTAGAAACACTGCTGGCTTGGACTGGAATAGAAAGATCCAGGACAGTTGTGCTATCCTCCAAGAAGAAAGGAGACTCCTTCAGGAGGGTACAGGCCCTGGGGATCTCCCTAGACCTGGAGAGTGGAGCTGCTTGTGACACCTGAAGCCCAGTGTTTCCCCTGCTGGTTCCTTCATGCCTTCCCCCCCTCTTCCACTGGAACGAGTGTCTGCTTCCTGCCCATCTTTTCCTGCACCCTGGAAGCAGGTAATGTGCTTTCTAGCTCCCAGGACCCAGATGGAGAGCTTGAGCTTGACTTCGAGATGGATCACACTGATTTGCACACATGGATTGCTCCCCTTATCAGAGGGAGCATATCCTAAGACCCCCCCCAAGGAGCCTAAAACAGGATAGTACCTCATCTGTGCACACCACTACACACACACACACACACACACACACACACACACACACACATACACACACACCTTTTCCATCTTGGCCAAGTTCTTCTCACACACTGTGTTCTAAGTTTCACATTTCAAGGCAAGACAGCAAAACCAGCACAGATTTTTCTTTCTTCATAAATTCATAGACAGAAGATTTATTCTTTTTTGTGGTATTTTTTGAGACAGGGTCACCCTGTAGCCCCAGCTGTCCTGAACTCACAGAGATCTACCTGCCTCTGTCTCCCAAGTGCTGGGATTAAAGGTGTGTACCACCACACCTGGCAGAAGTTTTATTCTTACCACCAGTCTTATCAACCTCAGCTCAGGGTCATTTTTCTCCTTATTATTGGAGTACTTTTCCTTTTTCACACACAAGAGGGACTTCACACTCTCTCTTTGCCTGTCTGAATCCCATGTCACTGCTGGGCTTTGGGGCACCAGATATCACTACAGTGGACCCAATAACGGAGATGGCCACCAAGTAGCTAACCAACCGATGGCTCTCTGATTTACCTCAGCTGGCTGGTCCAAGGGCCTAGGTCTCTGCCTGTCTTCACTTTCTCAGAGCTGGGGTTAAAGATGTACAATATCGGGCTGGAGAGATGGCCTAGGTGGTTAAAGCGCCACCGCTCTTACAGAGGGACCTGGGTTCGATCCCCAGACACCCACATGGCGCCTGAGACCCGTCTGAAACTCCTCAATTCCAGGAGAGCTTCCAGCTTCCAGGGAGAATCCAAGACCCTCCTTCGACCTCCGCCGGCATTGCACGACAGGGTGCAAGCACCTGGCATGCAGAGAGTACATTCATACAATACAGAAAACAAAATTAAAAAAAAAAAGATGACACCATCACACCAAGCTTTTTATTTATTATTCTTTATTTATTTATTATATTTATTTATTTATTGATTGATTTTAACAAAATCTAGATCCATTTTCCCTTCCCCTTTCCCCCATCCCGCCGAGAGCTCATTGCATTCTGCCAAACATGCTGTTTCATCTCTTAGTCTTTTCTCAATATTCTCCATGGGGAAGTGACTATTCGAGGAGTTCACGTTTCAGTCAGTTCTTGGATGCAGTCCTTTTTGTTGTGCTGTGTTGTTTCCAAAATGCATATACACCCAATGCTTTGCTACAAAACGCTCAGGGGGCCACTCAAGAATACAACGTTGGGTTAATGGCACTAGCATCCACAGCTGAGGGAGATACCCATTCGTCGGTTTGTTTTTCTGGACTGTGTTCCTTCACTCAGCATGCTATCTTATAGGGGGGGACTCCAGCCCTTTTCCTGCAAAGTCGTGCTGATTTCGTCTTTCTTACTGCGCTAGAAACTCCCTTTAGATGTACCACCTTTTCTCTCTCCACTCGTCAGTTGCGGGCATTTCTGTCTTGGTTACATCTCCTTGCTATTGTGAAGAGCGCTGCCCTAAAACATGGCCGTGCATGTATCTCTGTGGTGGCGAAAGTCTTGAGGGTACCTGTCCCAAGGAGTTGTATGGCTGGGTCGGTGGCAAGTTCATTACAAGTCTTCCAGGGGTTCTCCACATGCTTCCCCCCCATTTTTTTTTAGATGGCTTGCTACGATGTTACATTCCCCCCGTCAGTGGATGCGTGTTCCCCTTTTCCCACAACCTCTCAGAACTTGGTATCATTTGTTTTCTTGTCCTAGCCAGTCTTAGTGGGTAAGAGATATTCTTAAAGTGGTCCCGGTTTTCATTTGATTTTCCTTAATGATTAGTGATGTTGACAGTTCTTGAGGTGTTTCTAAGACATTCTACTCCTCACTTGTGAATCTCTGTTCCAGTTTCTTTGCTCCATCTTTTGGGTGGGTCATTCGTTTTCTTTTTTCTTGTTTTTTGCGTCGTTTATATATTCTGGAAATCACTGCTTTGTCAGCTGTATCTGCACTTTAAGGTTTCTTCCCCACTCTGTGGGGACTTCTTCACTTCCTTGAATGTTCTTTTGATGTACAGAAGTTTGATTTGATGAGGTCCCATTTGCAAACTGTTGACCTAATTCTTCGTGACAGTGCTTTTTGATTTAGAAAGGTTTTTCCTATGCCTTGTCTTGTAGTCTGCTGCCCACCTTTTTCTTCTATCACCTTCGAGTTTTGGGTTTCACGTGAGGTGTTTGATTCATCTGGAGTGGACTTTTGTACAGTGTGGAGGTAGGGGTTTACTTTCATTCTTTCAAGTTGTGATCCAGTTCTGCCAACACCTATGACTGCAGCTGTTGTCTTTTCTCCACTGTGGCTTCTTGACCCCCT
>VZQC01010901.1:263212-296394 GCA_009823505.1 Rhizomys pruinosus
ATGTTCCCAATTGTGTTTTTGATGTCTGTGTCCTGGGGCATCCCCAGAGGGATCCCACTGCAGGAGTCTTCCATAGGGTTGGTAAAGCTTGGTGTGGGATTATCCTGCCCCTTTCCAGTGTAGTCTCTTCTTCGTGATCCTGGCATATGGGCTTCTCCTTGCCTGTATTCCAATGTGAGTCCTAAATGCCTCTTCACTGTGTTGAAGGCTTGCTTTGCTTGCCTCCTTCAGATGCTTCTTCGTAATCTCAGTTGGCGGGGGGGTGGGGGGGCCTCTTTGGTACCTTCTGCTGGGCTCAGGAGATCTCAAATCCCACACCCAGCTTTTTACCCTGTATTTAACATTTTGAACAGCAATACCTGGGGTACCCAAAACCACAGAAAGTGAAAATGTGTATGGATGGGGGAGGGAGACTATATATCTGATTTATATAATAGGTGAGATTTTGGACTTGGGAGTTTTATATCGAGACTCTTGAAAATGTTGGAAAGCTCAGGAACTCTCTGATGGCCTTGCTGCCCCTGTTTCATTTATGGTTGGCCCTCGTTCCAGCCTCAGTCTCTCCTACCTACTAGAGTTTTACCTCCTACTCAGTGGGGAGCTAAGTGCACCACGCAGCTGCTCCTCTCCTGTCTGTACTCACCTCTAAGCCCCTCATTAGCCCAGCTCTTAACTGTCTGCCCCTGTGCACCTCTGGGTCCAGAATCACCCGAGGAGGGAGTCTCAGTTGAGAGAGTTTCCAGATCAGATTCGGCTGTGGGCACATCCGTGGGGGCTGCCTTGGTCACTAATTGGTGTCAGAGGGCCCAGGCCATTGTGGGCAGCACCATTCCCTGGGCAGGCCAAGCATGGACCTGTGCATGAGCCAGCCAGCAGCATTCTTCCATGGTTTCTGTTTCAAGTTCCTGCCCTGGTTCTCCTCAGTGATGCACTGTGACCTGTGGGTGGAAATAAACCCATTCCTTTTCTAAGTTGTTTTTGGTCAGAATGTTTGATCACAGCAACAAAATTAAACTAGAGAACTAAGAACCAATTTACTAAGAGAACCAATTTGAAGGATGAAGGACTCATTTTGGTTCATGGCTTCAGTCCATGGTTGACTGACTATTGCTTCTGGGCCTGTGGATCATGGTAGAAAGGTGTGATGAAACAGAGCTTCTCACCTCATGATGTCCAGAAAGCCTGTGCTCTGGTCTTTCTGTTGCTGCGATAAAACACCATGATCAAGCTGGGCATGGTGGTGAGCGCCTTTAATCCCAGGACTCGGGAGGTAGAGGTAGGCAGATCTCTGTGAGTTCAAGGCCAGCCTGGTCTACAGAGCGAGCTCCAGGACAGCTGGTACTAAAAAGGAGACCCTGCCTCAAAAATACCAAAGAAAAAAAAAACAGTTATAGTGGCCCATGCCTCTAATCTCAGTGCTGGAATGGGAGAGAGAGAGNCCAGGACAGCTGGTACTAAAAAGGAGACCCTGCCTCAAAAATACCAAAGAAAAAAAAAAAAAAAAAGGAAAAAAACTAAAACACCATGATCAAGGCAAGTTATAGAAGGAAGAGGTTTTTGGCTTACAATTCCAGAGCGATTAGAGTCCGTAATGGAGGGGAAAGCCCACCTCTAATGACATGCTTCTTCCAGCATGTACCATACCTCCTAAAGGTTCCATGACCTTCCCAAATAATGCCACAACTGGGAACCAAGTGTCCAGATACTGGGAGCCTATGGGCGTCGTTCTCACTCAAATCACTACACTCCTCCCTCCCCTGGCATTCCCCCCCATGGAATGCTGTGGCTCACTCACATGCCCGGGGGACCTTTTCCCTTCAGTTGTGGTCCCACATGCCAATCCTCTCTGGAAATATCACAGACATACATAGAGGTGTGCTTTGCCAATCTCTTAGGTGTCTCTCAGCCATTCAAGCCGACAATCAGGATGGACCACACATGGGTGGTCAGGGAGGTCAACATCAGCTGTCTTTCCCAATCACTCACCACTTGGATTTTTGAGACAAGATGTCTCACTGAATCCAGAACTCACCCGTTCAACTAGACTGGCTAGCAAGCTTCAGGAATCCTCCTGTCTGCCCCATCCCACTCTCACCATCAGTGCTGAGAGCACAGACTCCTGCTGCCAGGCCTGGATGCCTGGCTTTGATGTGCAGTTTGGGATCAAACTCATGTCTTCAATGCTTGTCAACTTTACCTCTAGCTCCTTTCTCACTGGTATTTCATCTATGAAACCTTTCTTCTTCTGTTCCCCCATCTCCTGTGGTATTTCAGACTGGGAGGGAGAGGAAGGCACAGCCTGGCTGCCACTGTTTGGAGGAAGGCCCCTGCAGATCTGACATTCAAGGTGGGTTGCTGATCCCTCCCACGCATAATGAAAGCTGAGGACCTCTTCGGATCAGGCAGTGCTGCAGGCCTCTGTGGGGACAGGCAATGGTAAAAAGAGTACAGAAAATGCAGCCATCTGCCATGGGGGCTGAACCTGGTCTCCAGGCAGCACCCACTCTGTGCTGGAAAATTTACTTTCAGATTGCATGGGGACCTGCGGTAGATGCTCAGGTTGACCTATAGTTATGCTACATTGAAAACACCACTCTGTCCCCAAATCTGTAAAATTGATATATAATTCAGTCGCTGACGCCTACCATGTGCTTTGTGTCAGTGGTCTGCAGGTGGCTCCATTCAGTCTTTCCCAAAAGACTAAAAAGGCCAAGGGGGAGGGGGCTGGAGAGATGGCCTAGCGGTTAAGAGCGCTGACCGCTCTTGCAGAGGACCCGGGTTCGATCCCCAGCACCCACATGGCGGCTGAGAACAGTCTGAAATTCCAATTCCAGGAGAACTCCAGTTCCAGGGTAATCCAAAGCCCTCTTCTGATCTCCACGGCATTGCACGACACGGGTGCACAAACCTACATGCAGACAGTACATTCATACACATAATAAAAAAAAATAAAAAATAAAAGGCCAAGGGGTTGGTCCGGAAAAGACAGAGCACCTATCCTCACATTTTTCTGGCCTTAGCCGATTAGGAGATAATGAATTTCAAGTGTGATAGGGAGGGAGGAGTCAGTGGTGGCTGAAGGAAGCTGTAGAAATTGTGGCGAGGCAGGGACCTGCTCCCTCGTGGCCACCATAAGCCAGATAGGGGGTTCACTGTTGTACCCTGGGCAGCAGAAAGGCCTCTCTAGGACTTCCGGGTGGTGGTGGTGGGAAGGGCTTCTTGTGACCAGCCTTTCGGGCAGAACCTGAGGAATCAGGCAGTGATTTCCAGAAGTCGGCCATGGAATAACCATAAGGGGATTCCCTGGTGATGGGGCCTTAGACACGAGAAGCTAAGCGCATTGCAGGAAGCGCATCCTGACCTTGGGAAGGAGCTGGAGCACGCCGGCCAAACTGCGCCCCAGGCTTCACAACGTGCAGCGAGGTAGGAAGTTGACGGGACCCAGAACCAGGACCCAGGACAACTTGTGCTCCCCGCCACGCCTGGGAGCGAACCTGTGCTAGGGCACTCTACTCCGAAACTGTGCCGGGAGGGCCACGCTAAGAGAAGACAGTAGATCCAGCCTAGGGGTCCGGGGCAAGAAGCAAGCAGAAATCCCAATTAAGGTTCTGTGCACGCGCATTTGTGTGTATGCGCGCGCTCGCAGCCAAGATCCGGGCGTGCGCGCGGGGCGGAGCTTGCGCACCAGAACCCGCCCCGTCCCTACCCTCCCCGGAGTCCAGCTCCCGCGCCGCCGGTGGCCGCAGAACGGGATCGCGTCTGGCTGGCACTGCCGGCCTGGGCGCGCAGACCCTAACTCTGGCTAGGGTGGGCGTAGCCGCTTCCTGACTTCCCATTCCTTGCAAAGCTCAGAGCCGCCGCAGAAGTTTGAGGTTTCCCAGGATCGAGTGGCAGAAATCCGCAAGCGACTTTTTCTGTGAAGACCGCGGAGCTGGGAAGGCCCAGGGGCACCCCAATTCCGCGCTGGTCTCCGCATTGCCGCAGGGCCCAGGAGGCCTCCGCCGCCTTGCAGAGCAAAGCATCCGGGTCCCCCGCCTTTCGGGTCCTCCAAGATAGCCGGCAGAGGACTGTCACCCGTCTTCTCTCTCTTCTGTGCACGCATGTCCTAGCCCGAGCAGACCAGGTTCTCCCTCTTCCCCACGCACTCGCAAGGTGCACGCGTCCAAGTGCCAGCCCCGCCCGGCCCGCCGGTCCCCGCCCCTGCGCCCGGCTCCACCCCGAGTCCCGCCTCGTCCGCCCCTCCCGCCCCGCCCAGCAGCTCGCAGTCCGCGGGCGGGTCGGCTGCCCAGGCTAGCGAGCCAGAGCCGAGGCTGGGCGCGCGGCGGGTGCTGCCGGCCCCTCTCGCTCCGGTTCCCGCCCTGCCCGGCGGCGTGCCATGCTCGGGGTTGAGGCCGCAGCGCGCACCCAGGCCTGGCGATGAGGAGCGGCGCCGAGCGCAGGGGCAGCAGCGCCGCGGCGCCCCCGGGCTCGCCACCCGCTGGCCGTGCGCGCCCGGCGGGCTCCGACGCGCCCCCAGCCCTGCCGCCGGCCGCGGCCAGCCAGCCCCGGGCTCGGGATTCCGGGGATGCCCGCGCTCAGCCGCGCCCCCTCTTTCCTTGGAGCAAGTGGAAGAAGAGGATGTCGATGTCGTCCATATCGACAGCCAGTGCGCGGAGGCCGGTGTTTGACGACAAGGAGGACGGTGAGTGCGGCCGCCCACCGGGGACTCCCGGGGACAGCCGGGTACCCGGGCCGCCTGGGGACCCCGCGCACTCTCGCTAGGCGGACGCGGGGGTGGCATTTTTTCTCTACGTTGGGACACAGCCGCCACCTGGGTGGGACGGCTTCTTAAGGCGTCTGCGTTTCTGGGAAACTCTTGGACCACAACTGAAATCCTCGCGCGCATCGGGTTTCCAGTGTCAGGCCCTCCAGCAGAGAGCGGGCTCTGCCTGTCCCCGAGGGGTGAAAAATCAGTGGACGTGGTGGCTGCTGACTCAGGAGCGACACCGCCCACCGCTACACGCCTGTTGTTTTCCTTTATGGGTGGTGTGTAGGCTGGGTGGTTACTTATGATTCCAGAAGCCCTCGCCCGTGGTGTGCAGAGTTTATGAAGTGAGAAGCCTACCCCACAGGTGGCACTGGGGCCCAGGCCCTTCAGCTCCCTGTCTCCTAAGCCACTATGCAGTGCCACTTGCATGCCCAGAGCTTGCACAGGCCTTGCCTTTGTGCAAAGACCCGCCCTCTGGAAACTGGAGTTCCCTGTTTCTGTGGGGGCAGCTGCTGACCTGGAGGAGGTATCTCTTGAGTGGCCTGGCAAGGTTGGTCCTAGTGGGAAGCTAGGGATGAGAGGTGACAGGCAGCTGGCCCTGAAAGCACACTTGGGGCCATGCTGGCTACCAGGGACATTTGACTTAGCACCTGCAGCAGGTGGCTGGGCAGAACATGCCTTTAGGGTACTGTGATGAATTCACATGCAAACATACAGCTCTTTTTCTACAGATGTCATGCAGATAATTTTAAATGGTACAATTATGACACATTTGACTCTTTTGACATTTTCTTAAAATAGTTGAAATATGCATCTTCAGTTGTAGGCAGCCTACAGATATATGATGGATTTTTATAATTTTAGAATACAGCTCAGTACACGAACCCAAGCTGCTTAATTCCAATAAACAATTTAAGCATCTAGGAAATTACAATAATCAGAACTAAGGCCAGTGTTGGAGTGTGTGGGATTGTGTGCGGACATACCTCGCTAAGATGGGAAGGCCTTGGGATTGGCCTGTGGGCACCAGGCCTCTGCTGAGTGTGGTCAACAGGAGAAAGGAGAAGGAATCTTCTGCACTGCGAACAATATGTTCTGGGATGGCTGGTCATTTGCTCTGAACTTGGGGACAGGAGGACTTGTGTGGGGAATGTTTCATTGCCGTGTTTTGTCTTTAATACCAGTACTCAGAGTTTGAAAACAAAACAAAACAGCCCACCGGGGAAGCAGGCACAAATCAGTATGTGAGTTTACATCTGGTTTCTAGCTGTAGGATGAGAGGGGTCTGGGGACCCCTCTCCAGTATTTGCTGGTGCCAGCCAAAGGCTGGCCACCCTTCCATATCTCTGCACTGTGTCTCCAAGGCAGCAGGGTAGAAACAGAAATTGATGTGGAGCAGGGGCTGCAGTTGGTGGCTTAAGTTGACTTTTTCTACTTATTCCCAGTGTGCTGTCTCAGAATTCAAGGATCATTAGTGAGTGAGGTAAGGGAGCGTCCGCTGCAGTGCTCGCTATTTGAGAATTGCTTTGCCACCCCATCCCCTTACCTGCTTGTAGTAGCATGGCAGAGGTACCAACTTCTGGGCTTATGTGCCGTGATCCATGGACTGGCTCACAGCACCATGCTCTGTATGACACATAACCAGCTGGTTCATCATCGGGTTCATGGCCCCAGACTGACATAACTCAACGACTTAGCTGGGCTTTGAAGGGATTGGGAAGCTAAGGTAGCCCAGGGCCTGATGGCTGAGAATGCTGTCCAGGTGGGTGACCAATTGACTCCACTTAGCAGTGTCATCAGTGGGGCATGGTACTTGTACGAAGTGCTCAGTATGAAGGCGTCAAGATCCATTTAGATGGAAAGGGTGCAATTGGGACAGGAGGAAGAGCCTCCTTCAGCATGAAAGTGGGGCCCAGACCCCTGTGTTTCAGGGCACACAAGTCACCCCTCCCCTTTCCTGATGTGGTGGGGCCTAAGAAGGCAGCCGTGTTGTGCTGCATGTACTGGAACTGTACGGTTGCCATGGTAATGTGAGACCTTCTGATGAATTTTTTTAGATTAAAACACCTAATTAATATATCAAATTTGCTCTGCAGAGGGAAGGGGAAGAAAGAAGAAAATAGGAGGGCAATTTAACAAAGTAGCAGGTAAATTTCAACTAAAAAGTACAGTGGTGCCAAATACAGTCTTAAATGTCCTCCATCCCTGTTAATCCTGATGCAGCCCAGGGTGCTGTTCCTCCCTCGGCAGATATTTTAGGCAAGAACGGAACAGAATTCCCTGAAATTCTACCTCAGCCAGTGGCTCCCTTTCCTTCCCTTGACCCTCACTCTGCTCTGACTTCCTCTAGAAATTAATTTTGGAGCAAACTCCTATCATTCTGTTTCTGTTACCCTGGTACTGAGCTTCAGTATTGGGGGCCCCTTCACCTCTCACTGACTAGGTATCCTTGTGATGCTGAGGGACTCCAGCACCTTCCCACTATCTACTCTCTAATCTGCTAGTGCAGTGGTCTATCCCAGTGGGCCGAGGCTTGCCATCTGGAATCCAGGGTATCACCTTAATAGTAGGGAGGAGTTAGGAGTGGTGGCACGAGCCTTTAATCCTAGCACTTGGGAGGCAGAGGCAGGCGGATCTTTGTGAGTTCAAAGCCAGCCTGGTCTACAGAGTGAGTTCCAGGACAGCTGGGGCTACAGAGAGACACTGTCTTAAAAAGAAAAAAAAAAAAAAAATTAATTAATTAATTAATTAAAAAAAAAAAACAGTAGGGAGGAACTGGTGGCCAAGAAGGCCTGCCTTCATGCAGAATCCTGAAAAGAACTGAGAGTGCTTCTCCAGTGTGGATGAACCCTGTGGCAGGACAGGGACTCCAATACTTAACACACTACTTTAAAAATAAATGAAAAACTTTGTTTTCTAATTACAAGTGCATTATGATGTATAAACTTGAAAAACTTATTATTCCTTATGCCAGTATGTGTTCAGCAGCATGGTGAGTCTTGACAGTGAAACCCTGGGTTACAACCTCCCAGGCTTCTGGGGGATCTCAGAATGCAGCCACACTTGTAGCTGTGTAGAAACACTTTTTGTTACAGAAATGGAATCCTGTTTTAGATACTGTTTTGTTGTAATCTCCTTTTTTATTTAGTAATCCATCACCAGCATCTAACATCTAAAGCACTGATTGGCTGCTAAATTCATGTCAGGAGCTCTCCACCTGGGAGGGTATTGCATCCAGTGGACACTCTGAAAAATGCCCAAGTCTCTTTCTGGGGAAGCTGAGGTTGAAGGGTGGCTTGGCCCTGGGTGTGGCTCAGGCATCCTTTTCTCTAAGCCCTTGGGAATCTGAGGAGCAGCACAACTTCTTAGTAGAGGACATTTCTGAAATATGAACTCCCTGGCCCTCAATGTCTTTGCATGTTTATCTCTGTGTTCGTGGCACTGTCACCTTAGGACACACGTCTACGAACACTGCAGCTGAAACAAAGGGTGTCCTTGGCTGGCTCCTTTGGACGGAGGTGCTTTGAGAGACAGCGCACCTGAAGCTGCTGTACAGGACCAGTGAGGTGCAGTCACGGGGCAGCCAGACACAGAGGGAGCCTGACAAAGACAAGGTGGCATAAATAAGGAGATAAAGTGAGTGGTGAGAGCCCAGAGGAGCAAGCGACAGGGGAGGGCTGCTTTAGCGGACTGGCCGGCACAGTGAAGACAGTCTGTATTGGCTCCAAGAGCGCCAATATCATTTCCCCCCAGGAAGTCCAACTCAGCAGTTTCCCTCTCCCCTTCTCTAACCCCATTTCTTCGCTCTTTTTATTGTTTATTATTATTATTTTCTATCTTAGACATTAACACTTTTGAGTTTCTTTGAATACTAAAGAGATTCCTTTTTTTTTTTTTCCCCTTGCTGCTCATGTTCAGGATATTTTAATTTCTCTATTTGTTTTGTTCTTTGTTTTGCAAACTGCTGCTCACAGTCCTGCCAGCATTTCCTGGACGGCTGCTGTCCTGGTTCTGTGAATTCTTCCCATGTGTCTTTTCAGCTCCCCACCCTGGGCAGTCCCTGCCATTTTTGAGACAGGGGTTTCCTTGTGGCCCCAGCTGGCCTTGAACTTGCCATGTAGACCAGGCTGGCCTTGATCTCATAGAGTCTTTCTGCCTCTACCAGCATGCCTGGCAAAGTCTCTGCCTTTTTAAAAAAAATATTTATTCATTTATTTATTTTTGTCTTTTCGAGGCAGGGTCTCCCTGTAGCCCCAGCTGTCCTGGAGCTCACTCTGTAGACCAGGCTGGCCTTGAACTCACAAAGATCTGCCTGCCTCTGCCTCCCAAGTGCTAGGATTAAAGGCGTGCGCCACCACGTCCGGCCATTTTTTTTTTATTTTTATGTGTATGAATGTGCATCCGTGTCATGTAATACCGTGGAGGTCAGAAGAGGGCGTCGGATTCCCCTGGGACTGGAGTCAAAGACAGTTCTCAGCTGCCATGTGGGTGCCGGAGATCGAAGCCAGGTCCTCTGCAAGAGCAGTCAATGCTTTTAACCGCTAGGCCATCTCTCCGCCCCAAGTCTCTGCCTTTTAATATTGCCAATTTCCCCTCTTTGGGGGAATTTAATCTTGTGAGGTCAGGTTCACCAGTCTACTTCACATCAGCCAAAGGGAAATGGCTACGTTGGTGTTATATTTCTGAGTCCTTCTCCAGCACAGTTAATAATAATCCATGCCATAACCTGCCCTTGTGCTTTCTTCTATGACTCTATGGTTTTACTTTAAAAATGTAAAATTGTATTTGTTTATTTGTGTTTATGCATGGGTGTGGGTGTGCCATGGCAGATGTGTGGAGGTCAAGGGACAGCTTTTAAGAGTCAGTTGTCTCCTTCCACTGTGTGGGTCCCAGGGATTGAACTCAGGTCATCAGGCTCACAGGGAACCTTGATGTGCATGCAGAGCCATCTTGTTGGGCTTGGCTTTTATTTTTTTTTTTTTTTTTTTTTTTTTTTTTAGAATTAACAAAAAATATTTTACTAAAACATAAGATTTACAGAAGTTTACACAGCCATACAAAATGGTCACAAGCTTTTTTAAAATGGGGGGGTCTGGGCGAGGGTCTACACTTGACAGCAAAGTCACAAATTATTAGTAAGGGCTGTTGTTTATTTAATTTTCCCATTTGGTTCAAACAATCAAGCTTGCTATTACAGATCTAATAAAAAAAAAAATCTTTATTTTTTTTATTTTATTTTATTTTAATTTTATTTTATTTTTTTTTGGTCTTTTCAAACGATAGAGGTGATCTAGCCCGTAGTCCAGCTGTCCTGGACACTCACTCTGTAGACCAGGCTGCCCTCCCCTCTAAAGAACTGGTTAGCTGCATTTAACCACTGCGATTAGATCCCACGAAAGGGGGGGGGACAATAAAATTAAGATAAAACTACTTTCCCCCTAAAAATAAAATAAAAAACCACCCATACCCCTGCACTCTAACCCCGACAACTTACCTTCATTACAGTGCTTTTATACTTAAACCCATGATAGGGGAAATGAGAAAAGCGGGACAAAAATCTTTCTTTTTAAACACCTCAGGCAACTCCAGATGACACTTCTTGCCTCTGCTCTATGCTTTACAATAGTGAATCAGGACAAGACAGGTTGCTAATGTGCATTTAATCACCAAAGATGAAGATGCCTGGGCTTTTATTCTGTATTATGTTTCTAAGACTGTGTCCATTAAATGCAAAACAAAAAGGAAGAAGTTTGGCAACACGGAGAATTAGTCCGCACACCTGATGTAGATCAACTTACATATTATTCATGGCGTACAGCCTAGTCCTATGCTCTTGCTGTTTCTATAGCTTGGGCTTCGTTGGTCTTCCACTGCTCAGCTACATCATTTGCTAAGGATCATCTGGATTAGGAGCACTCTAACAAAGCCTCGGATTGATAGCAGAACTTAGCGGATCTGCAGTGCTGGGGACCACTTATCTTTCAAAATATCTAAGCATATTCTTCCCAGCTTGTCTAGCATTAGGGTGATAAATTTTGGTCATGAAACGTCTTTAGGTGCTGCCATTGGGTATTCTTCTGGAAGGAGTTTTCAGTTTAAAAGTCCCTTCCCTCAAAGGGGGAGTCCTGGGGGCCAGCAATGACCACATGAAACTAACAGGCGTTGCTCTCATCTGGTTCTGCTTTAATGCCAGGAACCGGTTCTGCCAGCAAACGCTGGGTTTCCTTGATGATCCTGCAGGCAGCCCGGCCATCTTGTCAGATCCCCAGTTTTACTTTTTATATTGAGAACTCCAACCTGTTGGGAATAACATCTAACATGACATGAGCACGTTTCCTCCTGCGAGTCCTGTACTTTCTTGGGTTGAGCACATTGAAGATGTTCATAGGTTTAGAGTTTATTCAGTCTTCCTGTATATCGGCTTTTTGTTGTTAGGCCGTGACCCAGGCTGTTCTGCTGATTCTGTTTCCCGTGATCAATGCTTGCAGGAAGAGAAACTACCTGTAAAAATGTCCATCTCACCAGGTGTCGTGGCCGTAACTCTTGCACTTGGTGCTGAGGGAGGAGCAGCATGAGCTCAAGACTCTGTTTCAAAACTAGAAAACCCGCCGGGCGCGGTGGCCACGCCTTTAATCCTAGCACTCGGGAGGCAGAGCAGGCAGGCGGTCTTTGTGAGTTCAAGGCCAGCCTGGTCTACAGAGTTCAGACACAGCTGAGGCTACAGGAGAGACCCTGTCTCAAAAAGACCAAAAAAAAAAAAAAAAAATTAAATCATAGAATAAAATAATAAATAAATAAAATAATAAAAGGAAAAGGAGGAAAAGTCCCAAAGGATAAAATGAATTAAAAAAAAACCAACTAGAAAACCAAATTAAACAATGAAGTCTGTCTATCTTGAATGTGGTCCCATTTGCTGAGACTTTTGCTAGTCTTCATCGTGTTTGAGTGACCTTTCTTGGGAGTCCTGCACCTGTGCCTCTAGTTGCTCAATGTCACCTGCTTCTCTTTCCCTGATGTTATTACATGTGTGCACGTACATGTTCATGTGGAGTTCTGAGGAGGACTATGGGAGTTGTTCCTAGGCAGCATCCTGCCAGGTAGGTAGCCTGCCAGTGCCAGTGCGGGGATTACAAGCACACAGCTTTGCAGCTGGGTTTTTTTTTTTTTTTTTTTTTTTCATATGGGTTCTGGGGCTTGAACTCAGGTCCTCACTTTATGGACTGAGCCATCTTCCCAGCCCCTTGCCTCTGGCTCTGTGGTAAGGGAGAGAGGATGGAGGGTGGGAGACTTGGGTGTGGCTCAGACCTGGGTTGATGATTCCTTTTCCTCTATCCAGCAGAGACTTTGGTGTCAAGAACCCTTTGGCTGCAGACCACAAGGGTCCTCCCCATTTGTGGCCCTGTGTGCCATCCCTGGGTATGGGCAGGTACCTGGTTCAGGTTGGGGAGGAGGGTGTATGGTCCTGGCTTAATGATCCCCTCGTCTGGTCACTGTATCTTTGTTTCCCTGGATGTTTGCTCCTGGGTTCCTGGATTCCCAGTCTAGCACACAGGCCGAGGATAGCCCTTACTGGGCTGTATTCCTTTGTGCATCTTTCCCTCTGGCTGATGAGGTCCCATTAGAATGGACTTGAGACCCATTTGTACATTTTTATGTAACAAATGTCATCTCTATGTGTCTATCCATCTGGTTATGTGTTTTACAATGCTAAAAATAAGCTAGCTTTTTGTTTAAAAATTTAACCACCCAGTTTTTAGTTGAGAAGCAATGCAGATATGCATTGGATGTACCCCCCCCCGCTTTTTTTTGAGTAAAGGTTTCATATAGCCTAGGCTAGTCTCAAACTCACTATATAGCTGAGGATGGCCTCTGTTTTAATCTTCCTGTCTCTACCTTCACAGTGATGAAGATTAAATGTGTCTCACCACATAGTTCTGGGATTAAACCCAGAACTTCATGAGTGCCATGTGAGCACTACCAACTGAGCTACATCCCCAGCCCTGGAAGTCATTTTTGCTCAGGACTCTTCTCTGTTTATGAGGGCCATGGAGATGCTGAGGGGTCTGAGGGAGGCCAAGCTGTGGGAAACCACTGGTTCTAAAAAGCTGGATGGCCTACACAGATTCTCAAACCGTCATTGGTTCCTTTATCCTCTGGGAGGCTTGGGGTTCTGAAAAGCTCATTTCCAGCCAGCTCCCAGGGAATGGGACACATTTCAAATAGGATAAACTGTGAGTATACAGCAGGTGTCTACTACACACTGTGAGTATACCTAGGAGCACAGTGAGTATACAGAGTTCAGTGGTGTTATTTCTTTGTTGCTCCTCGTCTTTCTCTTAGGAAGGTCTTCTCCCACCTGTCACTGTGGCCGGCGTGCTGCTCTCACACGGTCCCCTCCCCTAGCAGCCCAATGCTTTGCTGCTAGGTTGGCCCACTGGCTCAGGACCGCCATCCAAGATGTGGCTGAGTGGAGGTCCTTGGTCACTGTGTCCTTGTTTTGTGGTCACAGGAGGGTGTGTCTTCCGACCAGCCCCAACGCCTGTGGGCACTGGGGTGGGGGTGGGGGGTGCTCCCCTCAGCCGCTGATTCTGATGCTAAGGGCGTGAGCCCTCAGGCCCTGGTCACATTTCCTCCTTGGGAAGAAGCTCCAGGCTGCAGTCGTGGTTCTTCAGGGGCAAGGCCGCTACCTGGTGTTGTTTTCCTTCCTAACTAGGTGTTTCCTTCTTACCTGAAAATATCATGAGCTAAGTTTCTGAGTCCCTTCCTCCTAATGCTCCAAGCCAAAGCTGCAGTACAGTTATGTTGCTTGCTGACTGAGATGGTGGCAAGTGGCTGGACCCTAGCTAGTCTTCTCATATGTATCCCCAGGGTGAACATGAGCTCTTCCAAACTCTTCCAAGGAGCTGGCAAATGCTACTCCCTCCCCGCCCCATCAGACAGGGCCTCTATAATAGTTACTTTTCTCATTGCTATGACAAAATACCTGACAAAGTGAACTTTAGAGAGGAAGGGTTTATTTTGGCTCACAGTTTGAACAGTCCATTGTGGTGGGGAGGGAGTAAGAATACAAAGCAGCTGGTCACATTGCATCTGCAGTGAGGAAGCAGAGAGACACGAAGGCTGGTGCTCAGCCTGCTTCTTGTTTTTATGCAGTCCAGGACCCCAGCCTATGGAACAATGCTATCCACTTTCGAGGTGGGTCTTCTGACCTTAATTAACCTAATCTAGACCCCTCCCTGACAGACATGCCCAGAGGTTTGCTTCCTAGGTATTTCTAGATCTTGTCAAATAGACAGTATTAGCTAACCACAAGCCTACATGCTGAATAATTATAATGGTCAAAATTTAGGACAACATAGGGGAAGCTGTAATTAATACAATTATTGTTATTTTTAAAAACTAGAATGGCTGCTTCATCAAAAACTAATTTCCCATTGATTTGAAGTCTTTTGTTTTAAAAAACCAAGGCAGCTGCAGAGGTCAGCACGGCAGGGAGATGAATGTAGATGCAAGCCTCTCCTGCCTGGCTGGGTCCAGCTGTGAGGTACAAGCCTCCTCCTGTTCCCCCAAACATGACCTGAGAGCCCACACCAATCTCCAACACGTTTCCTGCCAGGCTCTGGCCTGCGTGGATAGTGTGAAACCCTATCTCGGTGTTATTTCAGTTCTGAAGCCAAGGAGATGGTGTAGGTGGGAGGCAGTGTCGCCCCCAATTTATTAAAAATAGGAACAGGCACATTCCATTTTTCACAGTGATTTAAGAAGTTGACTTTGAAAAGGTTTCTGTGCTTTCAGAGTTACCATATGACTCTTTGTGCTTCGAATGCACAAGGCTCAACTTGTGACCACAATAAACAGTAAACAGCATGTGTGTGTGTGTGTGTGTGTGTGTGTGTGTGTGTGTGTGTAGTGTCTCTTGAGTTCATTTTGGGCGTCACTGGTACTCTCTGGCCTTTGTATGTGTAACATTCGTTTTGTTGTTGTCTTTGAACATGGGGCCCCGAGGGTGGGAAGGGCCTATGGCAGTCTCAGTGTTCTCTCCTTGGCTCCTCTGCCTTTCCCTATGCCAAGCTGCTGTGGAACCTGATTTGAACATTTGCCATATCTAACCTCCAAGCCAGTGCCCGTTGTAAGGCCACTCCTGACAGCTAACGGGATTGCGGTCCTGGCACTGTGTCTCTCAAGCCAGGAACCCTTGGTGCTCTGTGGCGCCATGACAGTTATTTCTCCCTGCTGATAAGCCACCTCAGAACATAGTCACTTAAATATTCTTATTGTTTCTTGTGATTCTGTGGCCAGGGAATTTGGACAAGACCCAGTGGGGCAGGTCTGTTGGCCCCATGTGACATATGTGGAATTAGATGTTAAAGGTGGCTTCCTCATTCAGATTCACAGTGTTCCTGCTTGAATGGCTCAGGGTAGAGGCTGGGGAGACCTCCTCAGGAATCAGATCCCAGGAGTTCCTACCGCTGGCTAGTGTATTAGCATCTGCCAACAAGTTCCCTCAAGACCCAGTGCCTTACAACTAACTACACCATTGTGTAGCTTTCTTGAAGTGACCTCCCCAGCAGATCTGCTCAGGTCTTACTTGAGAATGAAGTGTGTCCCCTGTGCTGCTGACCTTTGGGTGTATGTGGGGTTAGGGGATCAGCTTCCAGCCTCAGCTCCCCACCAGATGAGCTTGCAGGCATAGCAGCCTCTGGAGTCTAGCCACCTTTACTTTGTCTTATAAAAGCAAGTCATTAAGTCCAGCGTAGACTTGGGGAGGAGACAGGTTTGGCCTTCTAAAGGAGCATCCAAGAACCTAGAGACACATTTGAACTCTGTTCTCTCTTGATCTTTGATGGGATAGCGGGGTAGAGGTGAACGATGCCAGACTTCTTGAGTCCGGGCTTCATGGCAGATCCCTTCTCCTGTGTCTGCTGTTGAGGCTAGTCCCAGATCCCACTTGGGCCGAGAGAAGGAACCTGCTTTGGGTGGGCTGAGGTTGTCATGGATCAAGGCTGGCTGTTGGGGAGAGTTGGGCAGAGGCAGGGGAGGCGGTAGCAGGCTGCAGTTCCACAGTTGGTGCATCCGCCCTAGGGTCCTTTAGAGAGCCTTCCCAACACTGAACAAGTCCCCTCTTGGCAGTGCTGATCTGGGCCTTTCAGGATTCCAGTTCAGCCAAGACCTGCATGCAGCCCCCCCCCAAAAAAAAAACCCAGCAGGGATATAGCATCTTCCATGCACCTAAGCACCAAGGTCTTCTGGGTACAGTGGGTTGGGGAGAGGGGGACTGTCTCTACTTTTGAAGTCAGGGTCTTCCTATCTTTGGAAAGTGAGGCAAAGGAGCAGGGGTGTGTGTCTGCTGCTGGCTATTTGGACCACAGCTAGGCAGTGGCCTCGTGTCCACCTGGCTTTGGGGACTTTTCTAGGAACCTCTCAGAGACCCTGGATCATGTTTCGGGTTGTCTGTAGGATCCACTGTGACTATCCCAGGGTCTTTTCCCCATTATTTTTCTTATTTTTAAAACAATCTTATTTCTGTAGTACATGTATGGGTGCATGTAGGTACATGTGCATGCATGTGGAGGCCAGAGATCAATGTTGTGTGTCTTTCTCTTTCACTTTTCACCTTATGTTTTGAGCTCATATATTGGCTAGACTTACTAGCCAGCGAGCTCTGTGATCCGCCTGCCTCTGCTTGAGGTTATAGATGTGTACCACCATGCCTGTTAGTTTGTTTCCATTGATTTATTTATTTAGACCAGATCTCTTTGTAGCCCCAGCTGGAACTTACTATGTAGACCAGGCTTGCCTCAATCTCACAGGGATCCACCTGCCTCTGCTTCTAGATTGCTAGGACTAAAGGAATGTGCCACCACACCTGGCTCATGGGTGGCTCTTTATGTGGGTGTTGTCTATCCAAGCTCAGCTCCTTATACTTCTGTGGCAGGCAGTATTTCCACAGTGCTATTTCCACAGTCCTTTCTTTTTCTTCTAAAGATCAAGGTCACTGTGTATCTCTAGAGTCATGGTTTAGCTCCATAGGCAGAAGAGGGTTTGTAAAGTTCTCCTGTGACTAAGAGACGGGAGGTAGGAAGAGGATGGGATGGAAAGGGCTCTAGAAGGGGTGGAGAGCCCCCGGCCCTGTGCGCTTCTACCTTCCTCAGGCCTTTCTGTTAGTGCTTTGGGTTCTGCCAGTGAGAAGGGTTGAGACCCAGGAGTGGGTGGGCAGTGGGGGGGGGATTGGATTTCCTGAACATTCATGGGGCAGTTGCTGATGGGGAGACCGGAGATCCCTGATCCAAGGTGTGCCGCAGAAGAGACAGTGTGCAGATGCGATGGGTCCTCAGTGACTGATTTTGACCACCATATCCCAGAGCCTGCAGCAGGTGTGGGAAGAAGGCGAAGATTGCCACCCCGAATCTGGGCTTGGTGTGGGCACTGTTAGGTAGGGTGGGGGTGGGGTGAGGGAAGAGGGGGTATTTTGGATTTGGGGGTGCTCAGGCCTCTCTTCCCCCATTCCCACCTACCCACCTCTGCCCTGCTTTGCTCTGCTCTGCCTCCCCGATGGCCCCCACATTTCTTTCCAGGGTCACCAAAGCTGACCCAGAGGATATAAGTTGTGAGTCCTACTTCCATGTGGTGCTCAGACACCTGGGGTCACCTGGAACATTTGCTTCGAGCTGCTGGCCCAGCAGGGTTATTAATAGTGTCCCTTTTCCTTCATGACAGTGTCCTTGTTTGGGTGATAAATTATATAGATCCTCTACCTAACTGCCAGACTCTTCACCAGATGATCTTTTTTTTTCCTTTATAGCTTTTTCTTATGTAATAAAAGTGAAAAGAAAAAAAATTAAGAAATTGTGTCTTACATAATCCCAGCACTCAGCCATCTTTTGCTTGTTTTCTTACCGTTTGGCCCACACTTGAACATATACAACACATACATTCCTTCTTAACAGTTTCTTTCTAATAAATTCATTTTAGAATTTTTAGATTTGCAAAAGAGCTGTGAAGATGGTCCTCTGTATACCCAATGTCTGTTTTCTTTCATGCTAACATCTAACATTAATATGATATAATTGTAGTCTGGTGTGAGGGTGCACACCTCCACTCAGCATTGGAGAGGCTGAGGCAGGAGGGTCATGAGTTTAAGGCCATCCTGGGATACATGGTGGGACCCTGTCTCAAAAGAACAAAGCAAAACAAAGTGCAGTGTGCATCACCACAGCTGGTGACCCAGTATTGACACACCGTTATGAACAGAAGACTGTGCTCTGTTCATTTGTCTTTAGTTCCCCTCTGATATCTGTTTTCTGTCCCCAGACCCCACCTGAATCCCACATAAGGTTCAGTGCTGCGTGTCCTCAGGCCTCTCACAGCTGTGGCAGCTTCTCATAGGTTCTGTGTTCTTGATGCTCCTAGACACCAGTCGTGTGTTTTATAGAGTATCTTTTCTTCAGGATTAGACTAGGTCTGTGGAGTTTGGAAGGAAGACCTCAGATGCAAAGGACAGTTTGGCAAGGCTCTTATGGAGGGCTTACACCATCCACACTGTGACATTGATCTGGTCGCCTGGCCAAAGAGCTGTATGAGTCAGCTTTTTGTACTGTAATCAAATATCTGGCCCAGGCTTCTGAGACTAAGAGGCTTATTTAGTTCACAGTATTGGGAGGCTCAAAACCCAAGATTGGGCAGGCAGGAGTGGTGACTGGCTTGACTCTGGAGAGGGCAGACATGGTAGCAGTTCACTTCAGTCATTCATGCTTTCTCTGTACCTTCTCTGCACATGACTGTTGGGAGCATGAGCTGATACCCCACTTTGGAAGACATCTGTCTATTTGTAGCTGTGCAGCTGCATCTTCTATGGGAGAGCACAGTGGTGGCCGCTGTGGTACCTGGCTTGGCACAGTGGTCGCCGCTGTCATTCCTGGCTTGGCACAGTGGTGGCCTCTCTGGTACCTGCTTGACACCTCCCACGGGGCTTTGCCATGTTCTTTGGAACACAAAAGAGTCCCAGAACACCCCATGACACTCTGCTGCTTAGGACTAAGTCAAAACAAGACTCCCCTCAT
This sequence comes from Rhizomys pruinosus, assembly GCA_009823505.1. Classification (NCBI taxonomy): domain Eukaryota; kingdom Metazoa; phylum Chordata; class Mammalia; order Rodentia; family Spalacidae; genus Rhizomys; species Rhizomys pruinosus. The sequence continues at coordinate 282,020 of VZQC01010901.1, forward strand.
CTGACCACAGACCAAAGCACAAGCATTGTCCCAACCTGAATGACGAGACCCCCCCCGCCCCCAATCTGGGCTAACCTGGTGACAATGGTTGCTTTGCTCCTCCTTCTAGGAAGATACCAAGTCATAAACGTACCCCACCTGCTGACCACATCAAGGCTCTGGTACCTGTGTGTGTGGACACTGGGAGTTGGAACCAAATGAATCATGCTACGTTCTTGTAGGCTCACACAGCAGAACCCTCCTCCTAGCAGTGGAAGGAGTGACCCACACAGCTGCATACAGTAGCATGGTGGATCTCATGACCACATTGCTGATTCAGGGTGCCTGCTGCTCAGGGCCACTTGTAGAAACCACACAGGCAAAGGCTCCCAGATCTCCATCTCTAGCCAGAGTTTGTCTCCCAGTTTCCAGCTTTGACCTGACTTTTCCCCTTGTATGTCTTATAAGATGTCCAAATTCAGCATGGCCCAAATCAAATCCTGCAGCTAAGCATGTTGGATTACACCTATGATCCCAGCACTCTGGAAGCTGAGTCAAAATGAAGGCTGTGAGTTCAAGAGAGCTTGGGCTATAGAGTGAGACTGTCTAAAAAAAAAAAATCAAAGTCCTGCACTCCCAGATAGCAGCACTCCTCCAACATGCGCTGCTGTGCCTGCTCCCTGTGCCCTGTCCTCTGCCTGTCAGGCTGCTCTCCCACCTCTGTGGCTCTCTAGCCCTTCTCAGCTGCAAGCCCAGAATCACAGCCCCCAGGAATTGTCTCCAGGCCCTGGATGGATGTCTCCCCTGTGCCTTCCCTGCCGTGACGACTCTCCTGAAAATCAGAGGTGCCCCTGGGCTCTTCATCACCACTACTGCTGAGAGAGGTACTGTCAGTGGTTCTGTAGAGAACTCCAGAATGGGAAGTGGGATGGTGGTGAAGGGGGCGAGAGTCGGGTGTGAGCTGCTCAAGGTGACAGGTCTGAGGGTACACGTGCTGTGCAGAGAACAGCAATGGTGATGCTTAGCTAGGGATTGTGCTGAGTTAATGGGCTGTAATTGGTGACTTCTGTGCCACCTGAGTGTACATGAGGGTGAAACAGGATGTCTGCGGGGAGTGGAGCAGCACCACACACCCAGGTGGTGTTCTCTGTGCCACTGCTGAGTGAATGAATGGTGTCCTAAGAAGCCTTACTTAGGGGCTGGAGAGATGGCTCCTCTGAGAAGAGCACTGGCTGCTCTTGCAAAGGACCTGGGATTGATTCCCAGCACCCACGTGGTGGCTAACAACCATCCATATCTCCAGTTCCAGGGGAGCTGATGCCCTCTTCTGTCCTCTGCAGGCATTGCACAATATGGATGCACTTACACACATGTAGGCAATATACTCATATACATAAAATAAAAATAAGTCAATTATTTGTAAAAAAATAAAAAGAAGCCTTACTTGACCCTATGTCCCTGCTTCTTAGTCCTCCATTCTCAGCAAAGCGAGCATTGCTGTCCCTCTCCTGAGGTCAGGACTTGTGCCCACCGCTCCCTGCCTGCCCTGCCAAGGTCCTTTCCACATGACTAAATCTAACTCTCAGTGCTGTGACCTCCTTCACCACAGCAGGGATGGGTACTCTTGATGCCCCCTCCTTCACCACAGCAGGGATGGGTACTCTTGATGCCCCCTCCTTCACTACAGCAGGGATGGGTACTCTTGATGCCCCCTCCTTCACTACAGCAGGGATGGGTACTCTTGATGCCCCCTCCTTCACTACAGCAGGGATGGGTACTCTTGATGCCCCCTCCTTCACCACAGCAGGGATGGGTACTCTTGATGCCCCCTCCTTCACCACAGCAGGGATGGGTACTCTTGATGCCCCCTCCTTCACTACAGCAGGGATGGGTACTCTTGATGCCCCCGTCCCTTCTCTTTCTTCACATAGCTCTTGATGCCCCCCGCTTCTTATCTTTCCTCACGTGGCTTCCACAGTGCCTACCCCTTGGATCCTTCCCAGCCTCCTTGGCTGACCCTCTGTTCCCCTGGCACCCACAAGCTGGGGCGCCTTCTCCCTGTACTCGTGTGCTGGTGATCTCATGGCTTCAAATGCCATCTATATGCCAGGGAGTCCAAATTTACATTCCTAGCTGGGTCCCATCTCCCACATCCCAGACACTCTGCCCAGCCCCTGACCCAATGCCATTTTCCATATGCTTTGGAAGATGTCTCATATCAAGCATGGTCAAAGCCAAGTCCTGCTCCAGCACTTTCCCGTGTCAGCACCACCTGAAGACCCTCCCACTATCCTTCTGGTGCTTGTCCCAAGCCTTTGGCCTTTCCTCAGAGCCCCTTTTCCATAAGCCCCTGCTTCATCCACTTTCAGAAGAGCAGCCCACAGCGTGGCTCTCTGCCTTGTTTTCTCCTGTGTGTTCTAAGCACCATCCTCAGGCCATGTGTTCTCAGGGGTCTCTCCCCTGTTCCCAGGGCAGTGGCCACAGTAGCTCCTTCTTCCTGCTCTCAATGTTCCTGGCAGCTGCCTGGCTTCCTTGACCAGTCAGGACAGTAGGGTTTGCTGCAGTAACAAACATCTTTGGTCATTGCATCAGCTCCATTTTCTCTCTCATCCCAATGTCCATCTTGAGCCACTGGAACAGTTTTGCTTGTCTTTATCACCCTGGCCTAAGCGGAGGAACAGAGGGGGATAGAGGGTTCTAGAAGGTCTCTCATGGACAAAGAATTGCTGTGGCCTGGAGAGTAGCTCACATTTCAGCAGCCTGAACAGTCACAATGGCCATTTCACAGGCCAAAATGGATGCCCTGTCAAGCTCGGGCCAGGAGAACAGACACCACATGTCTTCCTCTCACCCCAGCTACCCCAGCTCCTCCTTTTGCTTCTCCCTGGCAGTGACCACAGCGCACCTCACACCTTCCTAAGAAGGCAGCTCCTCAGGCACAGTCACCTCTGGGTTTTGAACATGCATTCTGAGTGAGTTAGTCCCTGGATCAGCGGGCTCCCACCAATGCTGAGGATGCCTATAGGACATGGACACATGCCATAGGACACTGGACTCTGGTGCACTTCCTCATGGTTGAAGGTTGTGGGCTCAGGGACAGTGATTGGCCAGACACTGGGAAGTATTCTCAGAGTCCCTGGGCTCTCCCCTCAGGATCCGGTGGTTCTTCTGGGCACAGGTATCGCTCCTTCAGCTGTAATTCAGGTAGGAAGGGCTCCAGTGTCAAGTGGCCAGGCTCTGGGTGTCCTCAGTCCTAGGAACCAGGTACCCAGGGCCTGCAGACTGGCTTTTGCCTGCTGTGCATGCTGTCTTCTCTTATTTGATGGGTTTGTTTTCTATCTTGTGCTGTCACCACAGTCCCTGAATGCTGTCTCATTACATGGAGAAGCTCTGAGAAATCTCAGCTTTAGAACAAGTTAGGAGAGTAGCAGGCTGGTGGCTGCCTGGGCATTTAGGTGATACACTAGGCAGGCCAGCAGCTTCAGCCAGTTTGAATGTGACTGGTAAGCTTTGGTCACCACAGGCACACCTTCCCAGAAACCCTTTCGCCGAGGTGGGAGCAGAGCTCTGTGTGTAGCTGGTTATGAACCAACAAGAGCTGCGGGTCTGGTTTGGGGAATAGGCCTGAGCCTCTTGTCCAGGGCTGGGGTAGCTTCGAAGTACGCTGAGATTTCCTTCTTTGGAAAAGTGGTTTTCTGTCACCTTCTGAGCTGTGTCACGCACAGCACCTAGGCGGCAGTGGGAGTGGCCCTGACTCTCAGGATCCTCTTGAACTTTTTATTTATTTTTAAATATTCTTCTTTAAAATTTTATTTATTTATTTTTAATATTCTTATTTTATTTTATTTATTTTTATGTGTATGAATGTACTGTCTGCATGTAAGTCTGCATGCAGGTCTGTGCACCCGTGTCGTGCAATGCTGTGGAGGTCAGAAGATGGCGTCGGATTCCCCTGGAACTGGAGTTAAAGGCGATTCTCAGCCGCCATGTGGGTGCTGGGGATCAAACCCGGGTCCTCTGCAAGAACAGTCAGCGCTCTTAACCACTAGGCCATCTCTCCAGCCCCCCTCTTGATCTTTTAAAAGCTGAGCTGGGGCCAGGCTGGAGACAAGGCTGTGCTGAGTGCAGCCTTGAGGTATGTCAACCCAGACCTGGCCCAGCCTCGGCACTGTAGATGCTGGGTCTGGATAACTCCATAGGGTCAGGCTGCCCCCCTCCACTAACCCAGGAGCAGCCCCCTCCGTGTTTGCAACCAGTCCTGGCTATTGACGTTGCCACGTACCTGAGAGCTGCCATGCTGACAGGACAGAACTCAGACACCCTGGGCCTTGCTACCTCTGTGGCTGCTGGTAAGGAGTGCAGCCAAGGCTGAGTGATAGGTGGTGTTACTTCCAGAGTCCAGACCGCATGGACTCCCAGGGCCAAAAGTTCCCTGGAGACAGATGGTCTACCAGTCTCCTCAACTGCAGATGAGACTGAGAGGCTGCGAAAAGGATTTGACCTTATATGGATCACAGAGCCAGGACAAGGGCCAGCTTTCCCAGGGCATATACCCCAGCTGTACGTCGTATCTTTGCTTGGCTGTTTGCTAACTGCAGGGCCTGCTTTGGTGGGGGGAGGGGTTCCAGAGAATCAGGCTATCACTGAGGATCTGTGGTCAGTTTGTGTGTTAGTATGTAACAGTGCAAATACATGCATGCATGAGGATGAATGTATGTGGGTGAATGTGTGTGGGTGTTCATGTGAACGCATGATGATGTGAATGTGTGTGGGTGTTCGTGTGCACGCATGGTGCTGTGAATGCCTGTGGGTGAATGTGTGTGGGTGTTCATGTATATGCATGATGATATGAATGTGTGTGGGTGTTCATGTGCACACATGATGATGTGAATGCATGTGGGTGAATGTGTGTGGGTGTTCATGTGCATGCATGATGATGTGACTGTGTAGTTGGAAACCAAGGCCCTTGAATTCTGGGAGGCGTTGTCCCAGGGTTTTTAGGCCAGCGTTGAGCTGGGGTTCCTGGGCTCAGACTCCGAACATGTCTGCAGGTACCAGTGGTGGAGCTGGCTGTCCAGAGTAGCCTTTGTGCTGTGCATCTTTAAGAAGTGGCTGGCCGGGCATGGTGATTCACACTTTTAATCCCAGCACTGGTGAGGCAGAGGCAGGTGGATCTCTGTGAGTTCAAGGCCAGCTTGGTCTACAGAGTGAGCTTTAGACCAGCTGAGACTAAAGGAAGACCCTGTCTTAAAAAGACCAAAAAAAAAAAAAAAGAAGTGGCTGGAGCATTGAGGTGCTGTCTCTCCTGAGGTCCAAGGCTAGGCCTAGGAGGTGCTCTGTCCCAGCAGCACTCAGGAGAGTGTTTGGGTTTGGAGAGGAACACCAAACTGGGCAAGAGAAGGGAGGCTGGGGAGCAGCTCTGTATGGGGCCCACCTCAGGGGCTCTGTACTTAACCACTTTAGACTGCCTGAGTCGGGGAGCTGTATGTGAGTATACAGTCGGCATGCGCCAGCTGTGCAGACTGAGCTCCAGGACAGCAGGCATGGGCAGAGCTGCGGGAGGGAGGGTGGTCCCTGGGCAGCTGGAGCTACAGGAGTGGCTTTCGCACGTACTTGCTGCTGGGAACGACGCTTCTGAATCCTGACCCTTTTCTGGAGTTGATGCATTAGCCCCACAGCCCTGCTGGAAGCCCAGGTTGGCTGTGCTGGGTGCGCCTGGTCAGATAGAGTGTGCTGCTTTGTGTGGGTGACAGGGACCTTTGCTGCTTAGCCTCAGGAGTCAGGGTAGGAGGCTAGAGGAGATAGAGGGCAGACAATGGTACAACACTAACCGCAGGCTGGTGGAGGGGTTCCAGACCTGAGGGGTTCCAGGCCTGAGAGGTTCCAGGCCTGAGTCTCTTGGCAGTGGGCTGGTGAACTTAGCCCCTCTGCACATGGAAGTCTGTCCCTGGGGGCAACGCTGAGCCTCAGCTTTGCTTAGCCCTAGGCTTATTGCTTCAAGGATGACAAGAAGGGTGTCCTGTTCAGACGGTCCCTGGGTCCATGGAAGGCAGAGCCGGCCCCTTTACAGGAGTGATACGCATCTTTAGGCCCCATGTGTTCAGTTTGGGAGTGGACATGTCATAGGCTGATAGAGTAGAGGGGACAGTGGTCACCCAGAGTCAGTGGTCCTAAATGTGATGGTTCCCATTGACTCCACTGCAGTGTAATCTCAAGAAACCTTTGTCAGATGGACCCAGATCCCTTTCAGTTACACTTATAATATCCCAGAGGATATTGCCCCTCCTCCACTGACTGAATTAATTGGAAAGTTCAGAAGTTTCTGTTAATTATACCTGCTTTCTAGCAGGCTCTTCTCTCGCCAGCTGCTCTCTCTGTTTCTCCCCAGTGTACATGAACTTCAAGGGAGAGTCGGCAGAATAAAGGAGGAAATTGAAAAGGAGCCAGGAAGGAGTGGGCTCTGCAAAGGTTTCCCTTCAGGGGGTGGTGGCACCTCACTTATGCTACCTCCCTTTCCAGGCTTGGGTGGGTGTCACTTGGTAGATGTCCCTCAGTGGTTGTCTCTGGATATATTTCTCTGATTGTATGTCCCTAGGTGGATGTGACTGGTTGCGATATCCTTTGTTGTGTCCCCTGTGTGTGGTGTCCTTGTGTGCATGTCCCTGGATGAGGAGCTTGAGCCTTGGGTCTTCAAGGCAGCAGTGCCCATAGCCTCTGATGCCTGAGTGCACAGGATACTTGGGTACAGCCCCAGGCATCTTCCAAAGGACTCCTGGAGGCTTCGGGCTCTTGAGGTTCTTGATAATATCATCGTGAGTTCAGATGGTCCAGTCAATGAATCTGCCTTTCTGCCTTGACATGACATCTTCCTGTGAGCTGTGTGTACACTCCTTCACACACTCAGGAGTATGGGTATGGCCCAGGAAGTGAAGATGGGTGTGACCCAGGAAGTGGACATGGGTGTGGCCCAGGAAGTGGGCTTTTACCAGACATGGGACCCTCCAACCTTGACCTTGTTCTTCCAACCTTCAGAACTGTGGGAAGTAAGAGGAATAATTGTTTAAGCCACCCAAGTCATGGTTTGTTGTTGACAGCCTGGACTAAGACCGTCACTTGTGAAGTGCTTGTTCAAGTCCTCTGTGTTGTATATGTTTATGTGTGCGAGTATGTGTATGTATATGTGTATGTGTATGTGTATGTATATGTGTATGTGTATGTATATGTGTATGTGTATGTGTACATGTATGTGTATGTGTATGTGCATGTGGGGGGGGGCTATTAGTAGAGTTGTAAGAGCTTCTTAAACTCATAGTCCAGTTATTGGGTGATTTCATGTCCTGCAGATCCTTTCTCCCAGGCAGTGGCTTACCTACCCATTCTTCTCATGAGCAATCTTTTTTGGATGAGTGATTTCTTCATTTTTGTCTATGAGATCTTTATTTGTCTTTTTTTTAATTTTTTTTAATTTTTTAAAATTTATTTCTGTATGTGTATCAATGTACTGTCTGCATGCAGATCTGTGCACCCGTGTCGTGCAATGCCGCGGAGGTCAGAAGAGGGTCTCGGATTCCCCTGGAGCTGGAGTTCTCCTGGAATTGGAGTTTCAGACGGCTCTCGGCCGCCATGTGGGTGCTGGGGATCGAACCCCGGTCCTCTGTAAGAGCGGTCGCGCTCTTAACTGCTAGGCCATCTCTCCAGCCCCTATTTGTCTTTTAATCAACTATAGTCCTTGGGACCAAACTCCATATTAAACAATAAAACTCTAGAAGTCATGAAGGAAGCAATGGTTCAGGCAGAGGAAGCAGCTGCTGAGATTACCAAGAAGCTGGAAAAACAGGAGAAGAAATGCTTGAAGAAGGAAAAGAAGCGACCAAGTGCGCTGGCCCTGGCCTCTTCAGAAAACACAGGAAACAGAAGTGCTCCAGAAGGACGTGAGGTCAGTCAGCGGATCGGACCTTCAGACAGATCTAAGCAACAGGGGTTTCAACAGCAGAAAAAGGATGTGCTACGTCCAGCCACAGTCTGGAGCTTTGGGACCAAAACACCTAAAACTACCTCTTGATTCTATGGGAAGGAGATAGGTGCTGAGAGAACCTGGTTAGGAGCCCAGAGCTGGCCGTAGCACACGGCCCCTTCCATGGGCAGGTGTGCTCTGTCCTCGGCTGCCTCCCAGGAGTCCTCGACTGGGGGAGATACATGAAAAACCCCCAAAGAAGAAGAAAACAAAGCCCCAAGATGTTCCTCAGGAAAATGGACTGGAAGAGCCACTGTCCCTTCTTCCCCTTCCCCTAAACAAAAGAAAAAGAAAGCTGTCCGCAAGGAGTTGTCAGTGATCCTGAAGAGACTGCTACTACAGCACAAGCCCCCCTGTTCGGAGGAGGAGGAAGAAGTCTGCACCTAAGAAGGAAATGGCCAGTGAGCCAGAAGGGACTACAAACATGAGTGTCCCCAAGAAAAAAAGGAAATGTTCCTCCAAGGAGCCAGCTAGCCCCCTAAGCCCCAGGCCTGACGCTGTTGCTGGCAACAAGAGTGTCACAAAGAAAAAGAGAAAGTTCCAGAAAACAACTCAGGAAGATTAGAATGGACTTTTGGATGGAGAGGCATGCCCACAGCAGATACCTTCCCAACTCCATGATTAACCCCAGTAAAAATCACAAAAAATGGTAAAAAAAAAAAAAAAACAAAAAAACAATGAAACTGAGCTATACTCCCATCAAGCTGAGGTCTGCGTTGAACTTCAAATTAGTTTTGTGTGAGGGATGAGTGAGGGGGAAGTGGGCTGAGGTTTGTTTTCTCTGTGTGGACGCCCAGCCATTCCAGTCCACTTCACTGAAAGGAATTTCCGTTTCCACATTGAATTTCCCCACCTTTGACAGAACTCAGCACACTCGTGTTTATCTCTGTGCCCTCTTCCTTTCTTTCTTTCCTTATGCTGGTGATACGCTGTCTTGACAGTGAATCTCTAAGGGAGATAGTTGTGTTCTCCTCCCAATTTGTTAAACTTACAAACTTTTTTTGGACAATTCTAGGTCCTTTGTATTTCCATATAAATTTTGAATTAGCTTACAAAGTCTCATATAAAACCTGCTGATATTTTGATTGGGGTTATGTTAATTATATGAACCAATTTTAGGGATACTGGACATCTATATAGACTGTCTTCCAATCCATGAGCATAGTATATCTCTCCATTTACTTAGATGTTCTTGAATTCTCTGAGAAGTGGGTTGTAGTGTCTGGTAGTCAGGTCTTACATATCTCTAGTTAAATTTGTTTCCAAGTAGTTCATGTTTATTTGATACTTTTATAAGTGGCATTATTTCCTATGAAAGAGTTTTTGTTGTCAGTATATAGAACTACAGTTGATTTCTAAAATCAGTTTTATTGAAGTATAATTTGCCTAAAATATTGAGCCATTCTAAGGATATGATTCAGTGTTGCTATTTTCCTCCCTCCCTCCTTCCCTCCCTCCCTCCCTCTCTCCCTCTCTTCCTCCCTCCTCTCTCTCTCTCTCCTCTCCTTCCTTCCTTCCTCTCTCCTTCTCTCCTCTCCTTCTCTCCTCTCCTTCCTTCCTTCCTTCCTTCCTTCCTCTTTCTTTTTCTTTCTTTCTTTCTTTTTCTTTTCTTTCTTTTCTTTCTTTTCTTTCTTTTCTTTCTCTTTTCTTCAGTGTTTCCTTATGTAATCCTGATTGGCCTAGAACTTGCTATGTCGACCAGGCTGTCCTCAAACTCACAGAGATCTGCCTACTTCTCTGGCTTCCAATGCTGGGATTAAAGGCTTGTGCTGCAATACCCGGCTTTTAGTGGGTTCTAACAGTGGTGCACACCCATGTAACTGTGGTTGCAGCCAGGACATTGAACACTCTGAAGCTCCCCAGGACTATTTCTCATGGATCTAGTATGCGTGTGGCTTCTTGCTGCTCACAGAAGCCAAGCTCACTAACCGCACACATTATCATTCCCTTTTCCATCTTAATGGTGGCTTTGGAAAGATGAGCTTTCAATTGTGATAAAGTTCAGAGTTAGTTTTTTTCCAATTTCTCCTTTTATTGTAGCTCATTCTTTTTGTATTCGGCTAAGAAGTCTTTGCCCAACTCAGGGTTACAAAGATTGTCCCTGTTTCCTGTAGTGTCTTACAGTCATTGATTTTTGTCTCCCATGTAAGGTAAGAGTTGAAGTTCTTTCCCCGCCTTTTCCTTCTTTCTTTTTCTTCTTTTAGTAATCTGATGTACATTTGACCAAGAACCATTTTTTGAAATGAGGTATTCTAGTTTCCTTTCCATTGCTGTGACAAAACACTCTGACCAAAACCAACTTGGGGAGGAAAGGGTTTATTCAGCTCACATCTCCCAGGTCACAGTTCATCACTTAGGGAGCCCAAGGTAGGAACTCAGGGCAGGAACCTGGAGGCAGGACCTGAAGCACAGGCCGTGGAGGAACGCTGCTTACTGGCTTACTATCTTGGCCCATGCCCAACCTGCTTTCTTATACGGTACACAACAACCTGCCCAGGGTGGCACCACTCATTGTGGGCTAGGCCCTCCCACATCACTCAACAATCAAGAAAATACTCCACAGACATGGCCACAGGCCAGTCCAATGGAGCCAATTCCCCAATTGAGGCTTCCTCAACCCAGGCGTGTCAAGTTGACACTAAAGCTATCCAGCACAATTGACCCCTTGTCAACTTGACACACAAAATACATCACTATTAAGCCACAACCTTTCCATTTCTTGTCCTCAAGATATGTTATTAATATCACAACATAAGACAGTACAACCTTAAAAGCTCCATAGTCCTTTAACAGTCCAAACACTCAAAAGTTCAGAGTCTCTTAAAAGGTCAGAGTCTCTTAAAAATTTCTCAACTGTGAGCTCTGTAAAATCAGAAACAAGAACTGTCCTATTTCAAAGGGAAGAATTGGGCACACCTAAGCAAAAATAAAGTCCAGCAAAGTAGCTCAAGGCTGGGCATGTGGAATTCACTCACAATCTTCTGGGCTCCAAAGGGTTTCGGCAGCTCCCCTTCTCTGACTCTGCCATCCACGGCACACACAGCTCATCTCACAGGCCCAGGCTAACTCCATTCCACACCTACTGCTGCTCTTGGTGGTCATCCCATGGTCCTGGCATCTCCAAAAAGCTGGGGTCTCCACTGAAACTGAGGCAGCACCTTCACCAATGGCCTCTTCTGACCTCTCCTGGAGCAGTGCCTCAGATTCTCTTCATAACCCTTGCAGTCCTGGGGTTTTCACTGCAACCCAGGTACACTTTCATTAATAGCCTTTCCTGGCCCCTCAAGCCTCAGCTGCTGTCTGTGACCCCTTCACATTTCAACACCAGAACCATGCTGGAGATTCTTACACATTACCAAGTCCTGCTTTTGGCTTGAGATGAAAGGTTGTGCCCCCCTCTGGACCACAGCCTCTGTGTGCTGACCCTGAGGAAATTCTTCCCAGATTTCACCACAGTGATGCTGGTCTCTTGTTACTTACAGTTGATTTTTCAGCCTGAGCTAACTAGCATTAATTGTCCCAGTAAAACAAAAGATTTCACTTCAGGTTCTGGTCTCTTCTTACTTACAGTTGATTCTTCAGCCCCAGCTGACCAGAACTCACAGATTCTCAATTCAAAAATATCATAAAAACAGCCCGGATGGTCTCTGCTTCCCTTTGAAGCTTCACAAGCCAGGCCTCCATTGTCTACAACTCTTTCAGCATAACTGTTCCAAGTTCCACAGCAATAAACTCTTTTTAAAAAAATTTTTTTTATTAATTTTATTTCTTTATGTGTATGAATGTACTGTCTGCGTGCAAGTATGTGTACCCGTGTCGTGCAATGCTGCGGAGGTCAGAAGAGGGTGTCAGATTCCCCTGGAACTGGAGTTCTCCTGGAATTGGAGTTTCAGACAGTTCTCGGCCGCCATGTGGGTGCTGGGGATCGAACCCGGGTCCTCTGTAAGAGCGGTCGGTGCTCTTAACCGCTAGGCCATCTCTCCAGCCCCCACAGCAATAAACTCTTAAGCACTCAATGGTTTATCCAGCCCAAAGTTCCAAACACTTCCACGATCCTCCCTGAAATACCAAGGTCAGGTCTGTCCCAGCAATAGCCCACTCTCTGATACCAATCTCTATTCTAGTTTCCTTTCTGTTGATGTGACAAAATACTCTGACCAAAACCAACTTGGGGAGGAAAGGGTTTATTTGGTTTACATCTCCTGGGTCACAGTTCATCACTGAGGAAACCCAAGGTGAGAACTCAGGGCAGGAACATGGAGGTGGGAGCTGAAGCACAGGCCATGGACGAATGCTGCTTACTGGCCTGCTACCTTGGCCCATGCCCAACCTGCTTTCTTATACCATACACAACAACTGCCCAGGGGTGGCACTGCCCACAATGGTCTGGGCCCTCCCACATCACTCAACAATCAAGAAAATACTCCACAGACATGGCCACAGGCCAGTCCAATGGAGCCAATTCCCCGATTGAGGCTCCCTCAACCCAGGTGTGTCAAGTTGACCTAAAGCTATTCAGCACATGAGGTGACCAGGTATGTTCCCAGGGCCTGGAGAACTCATGAGGGTTGCTGGGTTGGAGGTGGTCCTTTGCAAGTAGTAGCCCTTTGTGGTTAGGGCCTCTTGACCCACAGAAATCAGCAGGGCCAGCTTTTATCAGCTCAGCTGCTGTGATCCTGTGGCCTTCTCCAGGGATCATTGTCACATCCCTGCCCCTATGGTAAACAGGGTGCAGCAGGGTGTCGTCACTGGGTGAGTTCCACAGAGAAGTGGGAAGCCACTGAGGTGGTGGCTCCTCGTCTCACCAAGCAGGTGGGCAGTCCGTGTTTCTGGTGGCCATCCAGGCAGTGGGGCCGCTTTTCCTCCAGTGGCGTCCCAGTGTGCTGTGTAGTTCATCACCTCATTGGAGGAAGCCCCGCCTATTCATTAAATCTCCACACAGGCTATCAGCTAAAGGACAGCATGACTCTGAGTAGGTCTTGCTGCTACCCTCCCTGGTTACTGAGAAACTGTATCCAGTAAACAGACGATCAAGGAGCCTGGGTAGAGAATGATGTGCCTGACCTGTTCATTCCTGGTACCCAGTAAAGGCCAGGATTGACACTCTGCTCCATGTTGACATGTGGTGAGATGCTTCTCTCTGAAGAGCAGCAGTGAGTGGCTCTGTGAGGCCATGAGGGTGCTGCTGGATCACTCTGAAGTTCTGCCTGAGTCTTTGAAGCGTAGCCCCAGTTCTTGCTCAGTGCAGCAACTGACCAAAGTATTATACAACTCGGCACTTCTCTTCCACCCGGCACATGTGGTCTTCCCAGGGCTGTGCGATACAGCTGGTAGCTCTACCCTCAGGCTGCACCATGTTCATAGGAGGGCAGCCGGCAGTTCCTCTGACCACAGCCCTCACAGGAGAGTCAGCTCCTATAGAGATGCACTCCAGAGAGTGTGTTCGAATCCTCCCTTCCTGGCCCTTGGGCCCCTGGCTGTGCTGATTATGTGGGTGGAGCCTAGCTGAGCAACCATGACTCAACTGCTATTTTTCTCCCTGGTCTCAGGGTTTCTGTGGACCCCTGAGCCAAAGCTAAAGGACCTTCAAGTGTCCTGGGAAGTTCCTATTTTCAACTGATACTGATTAAAAGATCTGAACTGGGCAAGTGGAAACTTCCTGCTGTGGGGAGCAGCCTTTACCCTGGAGCCATTAATCTATTTAATTTTTTCATATTTTTATTCTTTGAGAATCTCATATGTGCCTACAGTGTATTTTGACCATATTTACTGCCACGAATCCCGCAACTCTTCCTGGATCCACCCAACTCCCTCTCACAACTTCATGCCCTCTATTATTATTATTATTATTATTATTATTATTATTATTATTATTTGGTCATCTTGAGACAGGGTCTCCCTGTAGCCCCAGCTGGCCTGGAAATCACTATGTAGATCAGACTGGCCTTCAACTCACAGAGATCTGCCTTCTTCTGCCTCCTGAATGCTGGGAGTTGTGCCACCATGCCTGGCTTATTATTTTTTTTATGTGTGTAAGAGTATTGCCTGCATGTATGTGGCTACACCCATGTCATGCAGTACTCACAGAGGTCAGAAGAGGGAGCTGGGTCCCCTGGAACTGGAGTTATGGATGGTTCTTGTCGTAGTTTGTCTTTCCATTGCTGTGACAAAACACTCTGACACCAACTTGGGGAGGAAAGGGTTTATTCAGCTTACATCTCCTGGGTCACATTTCATCACTTAGGGAGCCCAAGGCAGGAACTCAGGGCAGGAACCTGGAGGCCATGGAGGACTGCTGTTCACTGGCTTGCTCTCTACTGGCTTGCTCACTGGCTCATGCCCAGCCTGCCTTCTTATACTGTCACTGCTCAACAATCAAGAC